>JAFMOC010000749.1:0-92693 GCA_019802505.1 Corydoras sp. C115 | reverse complement strand
CATAGTCAGCAGGATTTGAACCTATGCAGGGAGACCCTAAAGCATTTTGAGGTCATTGCCTTAACCACTCGGCCATGACTACCACATAATTTGGTTCTCCTTTATTTTCTTGTGACGGTCCTCACTGTGTAACTGACTCAGTTCCTTCAGGGGCTACACCACTTCCATTAACCTTTAAAAGGGATGGACAGTCACTTCCATAACCCTTCAAAAGGTGCACTTTTAATTTGAACATCTAATAAATTCGTAGTTTGGAGGATTCAAACCTATATAGGGAGGTGCCAACTGATTACAATTTCATCGCCTTAACCACTCAAGACTACCACAAGGACAGTGGCTTCCTTCATTTTCACTTGACAGTCCTCGCAGTTGAACTTATTCATGTTATGTAGGGAGAATGACTCTTCCATAACCCTTAGGAATATCAACAAAATTTTAAAAACTGAAAATCTAGTGAGTCAATGGCTTTCTGGTGCATCGCATCAATCTGTAAATTCTCATTCTCATTTTTTATAGATACAAGGTCACTTCCATAATCTTCAGTAAGATTACCCACTTCCAAATTGGAAACATAGTGAAACTTTAGCCAGAAAAATTTAACCCTGCACAGGAAGTCTCCAAGAAATTTCAGGTCCAATGTCCTTACCACTCTCCCATGACTACAGCGCAGGTGGATCTTTTCTTTATCACTGTGTAACTTAATCATGTTCTGTGGGGACGACGCCACTTCCATAACCCTTTAAAAATATCAACTATTTAAAAATTAAAAATCTAGTGAGTCCGTAGTATGCAGGATTCTTCACTGAGACCTTTAGCTTTTTATATTACATTATAAACTCAGGCGGCTTAGTGGTTAGCACGTTGAGTTCATAAGAAGCAAAACTATCTCTTAATGATATGTCATTGAATAAATAAGTGAACTACTGTATGGTGATTAGTATATACACTGTACAAGTCATTAATGGATGTTTTAAAGTGATCATAACTTATTATCTGACTAACTGTTTTTTTCTTATCTATTCTGATCCTGTTACTGTTTAAAACTTAAAACTGTTTAAAACTTAAAACGTCTCAGTGTGCCTCCTGAAACACTGGAAGAGGTAGCTGGAGATAGGGATGTCTGGGCTTCTTTGCTCCCTGGACCCGGATTAGTGTCAGATGAAGGATTGATGGATGGATGGTCTTTTTTCTATCAACTTTAAATGTTGTGTAATAAGAAAACTTAAAGCTACATTAGGTCTCTCACAGCCACAGTGAGAATCAAAGTCCTGGGGTTCTGTAAAACTGCTTTGATCTGATTTTGATCCTGTTTCTGTTTAAGAATTAAATCATGTTCTTACTCTGTAACTTGTCTGTTCCTCTCTGTTTTTGATCAAGCTCTTTGGAAACCTCTGCTCTGTTATTACTGAAAAATGATTTTATAAAAGCCTCATGTTCCTGCACTTGTGTTTACTGCAGTCATTCATTCAGGAGAACATGCCAAAGAGTTTTAGTTCAGGTGTCTTTACAGAACACGTTTTATAACAGTGCATTGTCTGAAAGCAGCTTTACAATGTTCTAATCATGATCCACAAAAAGAGCTCATGATGTGAACATGGATCTAAACTTATGACAGTAGAAAGCAGATTAAAAGAACTGTGTAGAACACACTGTACAACCTTCTAGTTCTTATGACTCACTGAGAGTTAGTGTGTCACGGTAGTCTACCTCGGGCAGAAGCGGCGTGCGCTTACGAGCGTAAACACGCGCTGAAGGGAGCCAGGCACGCAGGTAGCCGTAAACAGGTTTATTAAAGGTGCAGTACACCACAAAACAAGAGGTACAGAAGACTACGTGACATAAAACAAACGACCAGCACCGGTGACAAAAAACAATGGACATAAATACAAAACGACACCAGACCATGTGCACAAAACCAACCAATGACAACAGCGAGTTAATTAACGAAACTAATGAACGTTAATTAACTGAAACAAACGGAACGAAACACAAAACAGGTGACAGGTGCCCTAGGCACCTGTTACATTACCCCCGCCCCTGCGGTCGCGCAACGGGGGGACGCGACCAAGAGAGAAAAAAAAACTGTCCCGGGGGGGGGTCCTCCGCCCTTCTCGAGCGGGCTTGAAAGGTGCCCTCGGGGTGAGGCGCACCGAACGCCCTCTGGCTGCAAAGTCCGGAGGACGCCCACGGCGGATCAGAAATGGGCCACGCCCGCTGGCTGCGTGGTCCGGTGGACGCCCACGTCGGGCGCGGGGTTGGCCACGTACTCTGGCTGCGTGGCGAGGCGGGCGCCCCCATCGGACGAGGAGTGGGCCACGCCCTCTGGCAGCGTGGTCCGGTGGACGCCCACATCGGGCGAGGAGATGGCCACGCACTCTGGCTGCGTGGCGAGGCGGGCGCCCCCTGGCTGCGTGGTCTGGCGGGCGCCCACGTCGGACGAGGAGTGGGCCACGCCCTCTCGCTGAGTGGTCCGGCGGACGCCCCCTGGCGGCGTGGCGAGCGGCGTGCGGCCCCTGCTGCTCGGGCTGGGCGGCGTGCGGTCCCTGCTGCTCGGGCTGGGCGGCGTGCGGCCCCTGGACCTCGGGCTGGGCGGCGTGCGGCCCCTGGACCTCGAACTGGGCGGCATGCGGCCCCTGGACCTCGGGCTGGGCGGCGTGCGGCCCCTGGACCTCGGGCTGGGCGGCGTGCGGCCCCTGGACCTCGGGCTGGGCGGCGTGATGCCCCCTGGGCTTCGGGATGGGCACGCGCGCTGGCTGGACCTCAGCGGGTTCGCACGCTGGCAGGACCTCGGCGGGCACGCACGCTGGCAGGACCTCGGTGGGCACGCACGCTGGGCGGACCTCGGCGGGCACGCACGCTGGGCGGACCTCGGCGGGCACGCTTGCTGGGCGGACCTCGGCGGATTCGCACGCTGGCAGGACCTCGGCGGGCACGCATGCTGGCTGGACCTCAGCGGGTTCGCACGCTGGCAGGACCTTGGCAGGCACGCATGCTGGCAGGACCTCGGCGGGCACGCAC
The DNA here is from genome assembly GCA_019802505.1 of Corydoras sp. C115. Lineage (NCBI taxonomy): Eukaryota > Metazoa > Chordata > Actinopteri > Siluriformes > Callichthyidae > Corydoras > Corydoras sp. C115. Next base: position 89,675 of record JAFMOC010000749.1, on the reverse strand, counting down.
GCTGGGCGGACCTCGGCGGGCACGCACGCTGGCAGGACTTTGGCGGGCATGCACGCTGGGCGGACATTGGCGGGCACGCACGCTGGGCGGACCTCGCCGGGCACCTCGGGCTCGCCATCCTGCACACAAAACATGTACACCCCCACCGCAATGCCAAAACACACAGACATCTCAGACATGGGGAAGACGGACTGGACACACGAGACAGGGGGACACACCATGCTCACGCCACATGGATCCACATCTACCCCCCCGAATGTTGGCTCCGGTACCGCCCCCTCGCAGCGCGATCCAGACACAGCGCGGTCCGGCGCGGGCGCGCCACGTGACTGCCCCGCAGCACACGTGGCGCACGTACGCTGCGACTTAGCACCGCGCCGGCGCGCTCTGCGCCCGGATTTCGCCGCGGGGGGTTTAACAAACTGGACCGGAGCGTCCGTCCAGAACTCCTCAGAGTTGAGGAGGGTTCGTATGGGCAGAATATGCCCATACAGGTACGAGTCGCCCGCCTCATCATCGGAAACCTCGATCAGGTCCAGGCCTTCCTCCGCACAAAGCGCCTCATATCCATACCTCCACATCCACTCATCGGAGTCATAACACTCCGACATTACACTGTTCGAGCCGTCCTTACGGCTCCGGGAGGGCGGACTGCGCATAGCGGCGCACTCGCGGAAAGAAAAAATTTAAAAAAGTGCTTACCTGGGCTCTGGACTCCCCAAATTTCCTTTGGCTGGTCGTTCTGTCACGGTAGTCTACCTCGGGCAGAAGCGGCGTGTGCTTACGAGCGTAAACACGCGCTGAAGGGAGCCAGGCACGCAGGTAGCCGTAAACAGGTTTATTAAAGGTGCAGTACACCACAAAACAAGAGGTACAGAAGACTACGTGACATAAAACAAACGACCAGCACCGGTGACAAAAAACAATGGACATAAATACAAAACGACACCAGACCATGTGCACAAAACCAACCAATGACAACACTGAGTTAATTAACGAAACTAATGAACTAATGAACGTTAATTAACTGAAACAAACGGAACGAAACACAAAACAGGTGACAGGTGCCCTAGGCACCTGTTACATAGTGATTCAGCTTACAGCCTTTTATCCTGAATCATTGATTCAACTTTTAAAATTAAAATCAATATTATGTTAATAGTTGTTATGTTAATATTATGTTAATAATATTTTTTTAATGTTTTATTTTCAAATAAAGGATGGCGCGGTGGCTTAGTGGTTAGCACGTTCGCCTCTCAGCGCTAGGGATTTCCGGTTCGAATCCCAATCTGGGTGGAGTTTACATGTTCTCCCCGTGTCCACGAGGGTTTCCTCTGGGTTCTCCGGTTTCCTCCCACAGTGCAAAAACATGGATCAAGTCTATTGAATTCTCCAAATTGCCCCATATAGAGTGTGTCTGTGTGAGTGAGTGTGTGCCCAGTGATGGACTGGCGCCCTGTCCTGGGTCTATCTACCCAGCACCCAAAACGTTCTCCCCTGGGTGGGCATGGGAAACCCCACCGCGACCCTAATAGAGGATAAAGCAGGAGATAATTATTATTATTTATTCATTCATTCATTCATTCATTAATTATCTCCCGCTTTATTCTCTATTAGGGTCGCGGTGGGGTTCCCCATGCCCATCCAGGGGAGAACGTCTCGGGCGCTGGGCAGATAGACCCAGGACAGGGCGCCAATCCATCGCTGGGCACACACTCACACAGACACACTCTATATGGGGCAATCCTCTACTAGGATCAAGGGGGGGGTACACCATGCACATCCAGCGAAGAACGTTTAGGGCGCTGGGCAGACACACCCAGGACAGAGCGCCAATCGCTGGGCACACACTCACACAGACACGCACACATACACACACTATATGGGGCAATTTGGAGAACTCAATTGACTTGATCCATGTTTTTGGACTGTGGGAGGAAACCTGAGAACCCGGAGGAAACCCACGCAGACACAGGGAGAACATGGAAACTCCACCCAGATGGGGATTCGAACCAGGAATACCTAGCCAAATGTGCTCAAGATCAGATTAAAACAAATAATCGTCCAAATCTCCATGGCTGGTGTTGGCCAGTGGCGCAATGGATAACTTGTTTGCCAACGGGTCAGAAGGTTCTAGATTCTTAACAGAAGATTCTAGACATTCTTAATCAGTTTTGGAATTTTTTTTTCTTTATATCAGAAAAAATCATTCGGGTGTGTTTACTGTTTTATAGTATTCTCATACACAATATTTTATACTGTGTTTGCTGTCACAATTAAAACTCTAAAATAGCTCTAGCCTGTTTTTTAATGCTGTAGTAATTCAGCACAATACATGATGGAAGGTGAGAGAAGAACTACACTTATTTATAAAACTGTAAACACTCTTTGATGCAGTGTTTTGATTTTATGTTGATATTATTAAGTATACAGTTGTGATCAAATTTATTCAACCCCCACTGAAATAAAGTGTTTTGGCCAGTTTGACATTGATTTGGATCATTTCAGTCATCTTATTTACAATTATATCAAAGAGGCACTTATAAATTAGACAAATATAACATAATATTCATGATGGAATAACCACAAATGTCTTTACTGTGCTCACATCATTATCAGTTTTATTCAACCCCCTAGTGACATTATTTTTCAGTACTTAGTACAACATCCTTTTCCAGTTATGACAGCTTTCAAGTGTGAAGCATAGCTTGACACAAGTGTCTTGCAGCGACCTATGGGTATCTTAGCCCATTCTTCATGGGCAAAAGCCTCCAGTTCAGTCACATTCTTAGGCTTGCGCACTGCAACTGCCTTCTTTAGGTCCCACCAGAGGTTCTCAATTGGATTTAAGTCTGGTGATTGCGATGGCCACTCTAGAATGTTCCAGCCTTTCATGTTCAACCATGCTCTAGTGGACTTGGATGTGTGCTTCGGATCATTGTCCTGTTGGAAGGTCCAACGTCTCCCAAGCCGCAGGTTTGTGACTGACTCCATCACATTTTCCTCCAAGATCTCCTGGTACTGAAGGGAATTCATGGTACCCTGCACACGTTGAAGCTTTCCTGTACCATTAGAAGCAAAACAGCCCCAAAGCATAATTGACCCCCCGCCATGCTTCACAGTAGGCAAGGTGTTCTTTTGTTCATAAGCCTGGTTCTTCCTCCTCCAAACATAGCGCTGGTCCATTGTCCCAAACAGTTCTAATTTAGTTTCATCTGACCACAGTACACTGTCCCAAAACCTTTGTGGCTTGTCCACATGACTTTTGGCATACTGCAGTCGACTTTTCTTGTTCTTTGAAATAAGCAAGGGGGTGCGCCTGGGAGTTCTGGCATGGAGGTCTTCGTTATGCAGTGCGCGCCTTATTGTCTGAGCTGAAACTTCAGTGCCCACATCTGACAGGTCTTTTTTTAGTTCCTTAGCAGTCACGCGGGGATTTTTCTCCACATTACGCTTCAGGTAGCGCACAGCAGTTGCGGTCAGGATCTTCTTTCTGCCACGACCAGGTAACGTTTCCACTGTGCCCTTTAACTTGAACTTGCGAATGATACTTCCGATAGTGTCTCTTGGAATATTTAACAACTTCGCAATCTTTTTATATCCATTGCCATTCTTGTGAAGAGCAATAACCTCTTCTCTTGTCTTCTGGGACCATTCTCTTGCCTTCACCATGCTTGTAAACACACCAGTAGATGTCTAGAAGGAGCTGAGTATCACAGTCCTTTTAAATCTGCCTAATTGGTGCTTATCATGCATGATTGCTGCTCGTTGACATCCACAGGTCTTTTCAATACCTGATTGAAAACACTGGAATGAACCTCTGTTCTTATGAGTGGTAGTTGTAAAGGGGTTGAATAATTGTGTCAATGAAGAAATCACAATAAGGCCATTTAATACTTTATGACAAAAACAATTGACGCTATCTTAGTTGCATTTAGTTCTTTAACAAGTCCTTGTAAGATTTCATTATGAACACAATTACAAATGTGCACTGAATTCCATAAAACCCTTCGCAGCATTGGGGGTTGAATAAATTTGATCACAACTGTATTCCTGCTCACAGTGTGGGAAGAGTTTTACTGTGCAGAGTCATGTAAAAAGTCATCATCGCATTCACACAGGAGAGAAACCATATTCCTGCTCACAGTGTGGGAAGAGTTTTACTCAAGAGGGTAGTTTAAAACTTCACCAGCGCATTCACACAGGAGAGAAACCATATTTCTGCTCACAGTGTGGAAAGAGTTTTTCTGAACAGGTACTCTAAAAAGTCATCAGCACATTCACACAGGAGAGAAGCCATATTCTTGCTCACAGTGTGGGAAGAGTTTTACTGAACAGGGTAATCTAAAACGTCATCAGCGCATTCACACAGGAGAGAAACCATATTCTTGCTCACAGTGTGGGAAGAGTTTTACTGAATATAGTAGTCTAAAACTTCACCAGCGCATTCACACAGGAGAGAAACTATATTCTTGTTCACAGTGTGGGAAGAGTTTTACTGTGCAGAGTACTCTAAAACTTCACCAGCGCATTCACACTGGAGAGAAACCATATTTCTGCTCACAGTGTGGAAAGAGTTTTATTCAGCAGGGTAGTCTAAAACACCACCAGCGCATTCACACGGGAGAGAAACCATATTCCTTTATTAATAATAGTAGTGATTGAGGATAAATTAACATTTCTTTATAATACTGAATGGTGGTGTTAAAGGCCAAGTCATTTATTGTGGTCACGTATTGTTATATGTATATGCACCAAAGCTTGTGCATAATAAAGCAAAAAGTCATGAGAGGGTGTGCATTATTGTGAATAAACCACAGGTACAAAAAGTGTTTTTACAAACACACTATAATAAAATATAGTGAATAAATGCATTTACTGAAAGAAAAATTGTTAATAAACTGGTTTTCTGCAACATAATCGTAGTTTGCGTTGTCAAGCGGTCAGACATGTGCATTATTATCTATTATGTCATGGCCGGACAAATGACTTAGCCAATCAGACAAGGACTGGTACTGCTCATTTTATAAATATCTCAACAACACTTCTTTTCTGTGAATTATTTACAGTAATGCACCCCCTCTTGTGCCTTATTGCTTTAATGAAATACCCATGTAGTGAATCATCAGTTATACTATAGTATTGTTAGTTGATTTTATGTTGCTGTTACTTAGATGATGTATGATGTGCTGAAATTGTAAGAGAAGTGAATCCTGTAATAAATGTTATAAACTTCATCTCTTGTTGCATATTATCATTGTTTTTGTTATTTTCTCTCAGAGGAATCCAGAAGTGTTGTTCATTGGATGAGAGTTTGGAGGTACAGAGTGATTCTTAAATAATTTATTGAGATTAAATTATATTAAAATTATTTGCAGAAACTAGTCAACACCCTGCCCTTTGATATTTTTTTTTATCTCTACACTTCATCACATGATTTCACAATATATTCTATTTGAGATTTTTATCATTTAATACTGTTTAATTACATAAAGGGCTGATAATCCTATGTAACAGGTGCCTAGGACAAAGAGACAAAGTCAAATCTTAATTAATTTTATATAAATAACACAATGAAATACTTCTGCTTTTAAGACGCACAACACAAACTAAAACATACACAATTAGACATTCAGCACAAATATATATGGAAGTAGAAATGAGGGGTCGGAGCCTGAGTCTTAGTTAAAGACATGTAGAAATACCAGAAGAGGTAGAAATATTCTGGATGTTTATTCATTTACTCTCTGCTGAATGAACAAATGAATGCTGTGTGATGGTAAGAAGATGATCTTGTACACTGAAGTGTATGAGTTTATTCATGTTCTGTCAGGACAACGTCACTTTTATAACCCTTTAAAAAGATCACTAGCTTTAAAATTGAAAATCCAGTGAGATCATAATCAGCAGGATTTGGCGCTAGGGATCCCCATCTGGGTGGAGTTTCCATGTTCTCCCCGTGTCTGCGTGGGTTTCCTCCGGGTTCTCCGGTTTCCTCCCACAGTCCAAAAACATGGATCAAGTCAATTGGATTCTCAAAAATTGCCCCATATATAGTGTGTCTGTGTGAGTGAGTGTGTGCCCAGTGATGGATTGGCGCCCTGTCCTGGGTCTATCTGCCCAGTGCCCGAGACGTTCTCCCCTTGATGGGCATGGGGAACCCCACCGCGACCCTAATAGATGATAAAGTGGGAGATAATGAATAAATGAATGATATAAACACATTCAAAAAGCACGACCTTTCTGACATCACATGGTCAGAAACCTGGTAACCTGTTCATTTAGTTACGTTTTTAAGGTTAAACTGTGTTTAGTTATAAAATGCAGCACAACAGAAGAATTTCTTTAGACAGTAAAAAGTCTGTCATGTTTTCTTTTCATTAATAAACCAACTAGTCAAATTCTGCACCTTCTGAAAATATTTCATCTTAATTATTCATTCATTCATTCATTCATTCATTATCTTCCGCTTTATCCTCTATTAGAGTCGCGGTGGGGTTCCCCATGCCCATCCAGGGGAGAATGTTTCGTGCGCTGGGCTCATCTTAATTATTTTAACATATTTACATTAAATATTATCAAAAGAAATAAAAGTCCTCAGGTGATTTTATTTTGGGGATGATCTTTGTTTAGTGTGTGAGCGGTACCAGGCTTAAATCTCTGATCAGCTCTAGGCATATGTTTATTACAGCTGATTATCTCATAATCTCATTCCTGTGTGTTTGAGGTCTTTATTATCTTATTTAGCTTTGTTTAAACAACACATTTAAATAAATGTGCATTTAAGACTCAGCAAAAACAAAAGTACACAATGAGACCTTCAATGCAATTACATCTGGATGCAGAATGTTGAAGAAATAGTTAAAGAAAAATAGAAATATCAGCAGAAGTTTATTTGTTTAGTAAATGCTTCATATATTTTAAGAATTTCAAGAATACATTTTTTGGTCTTCTGCATTTTTTGGTCATCTTCTGTACTGATGCTTCATCTGTACTTTTCATGTAAAATCTCTTACTAATGACTCACCCTGAACTTCCATCTGAATAAAACCCTGAAGTCTCTGTGCATTAAAGTATAAGAACACACAACCTGCTAAACATTAGGTATCTCTATATGCTGAAGAGGGCGGCACGGTGGCTTAGTGGTTAGCACGTTCGCCTCTCAGCACTAGGGATTCCTGGGTCGAATCCCCATCTGGGTGGAGTTTCCATGTTCTCCCTGTGTCCGCATGGGTTTCCTCCGGGTTCTCCGGTTTCCTCCCACAGTCCAAAAACATGGATCAAGTCTTCAAATTGCCCCATATAGAGTGTGTCTGTGTGAGTGAGTGTGTGCCCAGCGATGGACTGGCGCCCTGTCCTGGGTCTATCTACCCAGCACCCGAAACGTTCTCCCCTGGATGGGCATGGGAAACCCCACCGCGACCCTAATAGAGGATAAAGTGGGAGATAATGGATGGATTTTCTAATAAGAATTCCTTTTGAACTAATTTATTCTGTTCTAACGTTTTCCTTAACAAAGAATCTTTGTTTCTTAAATAGATCTACATATCTTATATTAGTTCACTATCTAGGGTGTTAAACACAGGATGTAAAGCTGCATTTAGTGCACTTCCTTATTAAATATGTATTTGTTTATCCAGTTCAAACTTTCTCCTCTTTGTATACCTAAGCGCTAAATGTACATCTGTACCTACTGCCATCTTGTGGTAAAACAATGACATCTTATATTTACATTGTAACCATCAAATTCCCAACAAAAATATATTAAACTGTGCACATTTTATTACATTTAGTTAATGAAACTAAATATAGTAAAATGTGCACAGTGGCACAGTGTAACTTAAGGGACAGTTGATTATATAACATGAAAAATCTATTTAATCTCACAACGTGAAGGACTTTAAGAAGAGGAATTTTAATGACTGCTGCCACCTTGTGGAATAAAACTGCAATAACCCATAAACTAAACATCATGATAACTCAATTTTTAATTTATTGTATTTATATTATCACTTCAGTGTTTTATTATTATTAGTGTTTTTTTATTTATTTATTTATTTTTTACTATTTCAGCAGTTTACATTGTATTTTTGCAGATTATAATTTTCTTTATTTTAACTAGTTTTTGTTGGGGTATTATTAAAAAAATGTATGTGAATGTTTTTATTTGTATTTTCACTTATTTTGTTTTTACAATGACATTTAATGGACAAAGCAAAATTATAATTTTGAAATAATGAATCCCTCAAACATTTTATAATTTAAATTGTAAATAACAGCATTACAAAGGTTTTGCCAAGACCTCCCTGATTGGTTTGATGGTAACAGAACCATAGCTGTAATGTCTGATAAATAAATAATTTGTCTCTCTTAAAATAAACTTTAAATCCAGTCTACAGAGATGACTTTAAAGCTTTTACATATTTATGTAATCCAGGACAGAGTGATGACATTGAAATGGCACAATCTAAAAGTGTTTTATAATAATTTATAATAGTTTATGTATGTATAATATTATAATAAATAAATGTATCCTACATTTTGAAACACATTAAAGTGACCTCTGTCTACCACTTTATCCTCTATTAGGGTCGCGGTGGGGTTCCCCATGCCCATCCAGGGGAGAACGTCTCGGGCGATAGGCAGATAAACCCAGGACAGGGGGCCTATCCATTGCTGGGTACACACTCACACAGACACACTCTATATGGGGCAATTTTGAGAATTCAATTGACTTGATCCATGTTTTTGGACTGTGGGAGGAAACCGGAGAAGCCGGAGGAAACCCACGCGGACACTGGGAGAACATGGAAACTCCACCCAGATGGGGATTTGAACCGGGAATCCCTAGCGCTGAGAGGCAAACGTGCTAACCACTAAGCCACCGTGTTGCCCAAAAACTGTATTAATACAAATATTTATATTAGTCACTATTAAAACACGATCTTGTGTGCCAGACATTAAAAAAAGATATTTAAATGACATTAAAAAACAAGATTTTTTTTTCAATAGAACAATGAGTCTCAATAAGCCGAGAGCACCCTCTGGCGGCGATAAAAAATACACCTAAACGAGGAAAAACTAAGACGAAAACTTATCTATTTTGACAGATAAACTGGATGTTTTCTTTCAGACGGACGTTTGTCAAACTTAATGGATTATAAGGATGAATTTTGGATTAGTTTCATCTACACCTGCAGATTTAAACCGCTAAAAACTACCAAACCGAGGTAACCAGTAACTAACTCCTTTAAATTTACTGTTTAAAATACAGGAATAGTTTAATAGTTTGCTGTTTTACACTTAAAATTATACTCAAATGAATCTGTAAAATAAAATCTGGTTTACTTTGTTACACTTGTTCAGTCCGGTTTTGTTTCATTCCCGGGCAGAATGTGAAATGCCATTGTTTGGTAACAAAGTGCACTTCAAACTGTTTCCCCGATACGGACACCTAGGGCAGATACGTAGTGTACGTTGCGCCATTTGGTACACCACCCTTATTCGAATTAAAAATACTTTCTCATAAAGAAATATTAAGACACGTTTTGTTGTTAAACGAAAACTAATGAATCTACATTAAACAAATGTTAATAAATTACTTATATTGTGATTATTGTTGATGTTGGAGTTTGTTAAGTTCCAATAAACGGTCATAAGTCGGCGGTTTTGTTCCAAAAGAATTTAATGCGCTTTACTGAATAGTCAAACAAGTGTACAGAAAAAATCATCAATGGCGAGCAACCACGATTGATGAGAGAGCTCTAAAGTCTCAAAGATCCAGCTTCGGTATATAAACCTTTAGTGGGCTGTCCTTCTTCTGTTGGTGAGTGTGACTGGACCTTCCAAATATGGTGGGGTTTTCTGAGTCCCCAGTCCCAATAATACTTTTTGACAAATGTTACTTGCCCCTAAATCTATATTTTCACAGGTCACTCTGTGACCAGACTTTCTGACTCCTTCTCCTGCCCTTTGACAATGGTCATTCCTATAATTATACATGCTCATCTCACACCTGGTCATTCCTCCTTTTTCCTGGAGCCATTCAACAGTTGTCCATCTATCGTAAATTACTAAGTGTCCTTACAATGGTACAAGTATTACAAAGTTGAACAAACCTTTCAAATAATGCAATTCATATCTTTTTACGTTCAATAAATTCCAACAGTCCCCCCTTTCACACCTTTCTAAAGGTGTGAACTACCTTAATACATACATTAGTAATATATAATCATATTTATAATGTGGTGTAATCCTAATGTTAGTGTACAGATGGTGCTGAGGTTACTTCATTCCTCTGAAAAGACTGTGTCTCTTAGAGGTTCTTCTATTCCTCCACGTAGGTCCAGTGCATATCAGTTAATTTCTAAACAATTACCTAATTAAACAATTACCTAATTTTAAGCCTGTGGTGTTTGCTTTTATGAAAATGTGCGGTGTGTGTGACAGAGCATAGTTGATCTTCTTGGTCTTGGAGACGGTCCCTGTCTCCTACCAGACCATTCCTCATCTGGTCTTCGCTCTGGTCCCGAAACTTGTGATTATGTGACATATAGAAAAATAGAAAACATTTAAATAAAATCTGTACCGGATTTACAGTAGAGTAATCAATCTCTTGATTTTTTGGCTTGATGAGTAAACATACCTAGTACTTTTTTATAGACTAAAGTAAAAAGTTTTCTTTATACCTTTTATGAGCCAGATTAACTTTTATGATGTTAGTTGTACGTCATAGCATGAGATCAACATAAAATCCAATTAATTTTAAGCTCAGTGTGTTTTATTTTATTATTCAGAATTTAACTCCACTTCTAATTGATCTTTAATTAACACTGTGTAAGATAACAAGTTGCCTGTTTTTAACCTTTAACTTTGACTATGTATGATTTAATACTTTATATGTTCCTGACCATTTAAGATTTGCTTAATTTTCTTATGAACTTTAATCCTCACCCAACTCCCTGGAGTGATAGCCTTGTTTGGTTTAGTCTGTCCCCCCTTTGTCAGTGTTTATTACCAAGAGGTGACACCTAACCATGTGTGCAATTATACGACAATGGTGACTAGAGCTGCCATTACTCTTATACATGAAAACAAAAACTTTAGTATTTTTAAAACATTTAGCCTCCCCCCTTTTTAAAACAAAACATTTGTTTTTAAAAAAAACGCTTAGACCAATTGGCATGTGTAATTATTCTTAGAAGTAAATTATTCAATGTGCTATAAGAATCTGGAACAGATTATCATCTAAAGTGATCTTGTTGATATTCCTTGAAGTAATGATCTATGGACCACCCCTCAGTACCTGTGGATCATATTCAAAAGAGATAAGTCACACAATACATAAGCATTAAAAATTATCAAGATCGTCCTCCGTTTTCTGCCAATCTGTAATACTAGGAAAATCAATCAATACAAAGTTATTATTTTAACTGGATCAAGCTGCTCTGTCAGCTCCGTCCACTAAAACCTGCAAATTGACATGAGATTAGTAAAGTTTAAAGAGAACATAAAACAAACATACCAATCACATAACATAAGTTTAATAAACTCTTATTTTCCTGTTGAATGTAAAATTTGATAATTAGGCCTCCTTCAGTGCATGACCTGTAAGAAATAAAACCTTCATCAACCAATTTATAAACACAATGCTGCAAAAAAGTTATAATATTAATCATTCGTGTTATATGTGTCTTGGCAAAACTTTTCTTATGCTCCCATAGAGAAAATATAACTTCATAATTTTGTCCTAATTAAGTAATATCAGTCAGTCCAGTCTAATCTAGATTATTATCAGTCAAACCTTCTCAGGAATGGTGCTCGGTCCCTTTTATGCTTCATAATTAAAAGTATTTTAATTAGCTGTAAACTATATCCAACAACTGTAAAACCACAGAAAACTGCCTTCTTTCCAAACAGCAATAAATTCTTCACACCTCCTACCTCTACACTCCTGTGACCTCATAACAGACACACACAGACCCAGACATCCCCACTCACACACATATACACAGGATGTTAACAGATTAGAACAGAGTGCAACCAGAACCTATGAGAAATATGATTTAATTTTCAAAATTAAATTACCTATTTAATTTAGTATTGTCAAGCAAATATTAGTATTTTTAGACCCAAATGTATTAAGTTATTTATTTGTTTACCTTTTACCCTATTTAAACTGTTTTAAAACCTAAATGCTAATAATTAATCTGTGTAAAATGTGATTTTAATGCTTGCAGCAGTTCAGGTTCAGTCAGACTGGGTTCTTTAAACAGTTGCTCTCAGAGAGACTGATTGACCAGTGAAATGGACAGCTCTCTGATCCTAAGATACTGTCCATATTAATTCCATAGCGTCGGCGTCTCCCTGATCTGGGCAGAGCTGGGATCAACAGACCCTCACCCATCTTTTGGCCGAGCACGCCCTCTCTTTTCGCTTGGAATTCTCACACTCCAACATCACATATTTTTTTAGAGCATACTGTGACTCCAAGCCTTGACACTTTCCCCATTTATCAACTCAGCAAATGCTTTAATGAAGCATTAAACATTTTTGTCTTTCACACATTGTTATTAAGCTTAAATTTTACTTTTATCTTTACTTTATTCTAAATCACTGTTTCTTAACTTAATATTATAATAATATTTAACTCTCACTAACTTCTAACATAACTTATTTATTTTATTTAGTAATTTACTCATTTGATTGTGATCGTGCTAGTTTTAATTTCTAAATTTTATCATTTTCACCCAGAATATAAGCCGCGAAAAAGTGTAGAGTAAAAATGAATAGAGATTTAGTTTTTACACTCATCACATCATACATTCATACTTAATCCCCACAACAAAATATGCCAAACAACACACAAGTTAACAGACAAACATATTAACATTTATAGTGGTACCACACACAAACAAACACTAAGAATTACCTAACTATATTGCAATACAATTTTCTAATTATTTTTATTTAGTGTACACTTTAACATTATATAACAGCAATTTAAACAAGACCGGTCACACAAATTGTACACTTGTAAATTAAGCAAAAGCAAAAGCAAAACGATCACCTTGACGGTTTTTACCATGGAATGCTCCACTGTTCACCGTCGTCACGATGCCCTAGTCAGCAGTGTCCTACGTAATATAGGCTTCGGGTGATCTGGGGCCGCCCCGCGTCGCCCCGCCTCAACCGGAGGCGCAAAGCCTAGTTCAGAGCAACTGAACTAGTGACTGAATTTTCCCTAATTCAGTCCCTTGGACTCCCAGAGCCAAGATTTACTAACTTAAAGGACTAGGGGTGTCTCGGTTTCCCCCGTTCACGCCCTTTCTTTCCGTCTGAACCTCGTCGAAACCGTGATTGTTCAGTTCCTATGTGTCCGGTTAAATTAATTAACAGGGACAATAAGCCTCGTAGACAATACAGTTCTGTTTTCAGCGCTCCCTACCCTACCAGCATAATAAAAAAATTACTTTTGCTCGATGATCAGCTCTGTAAATATTGTCAAATGCTATATTCTCACCAACCAGCATCAAACCACAAACTGTAATATTTGACAAAACTTACAATTGTTTGATGATCAGTACTGTAAATATTGGGTTATCAAATATAGATTCTCTCCAACCAGAAACAAACCACTACCCCAAACAGTAATTTTTTAAAAAACAACTTACCTTTGTTTGATGATCAGCACTGTTAACGTTGGGTTATCAAATATAAATTCTCACCAACCAGCAACAAACCACAAACTTTGTTCGATGATCAGCACTGTTAACACTGGGTTATCAAATATAAATTCTCACCAACCAGTAACAAACCACAAACTTTGTTCGATGATCTGCACTGTTAACACTGGGTTATCAAATATAAATTCTCGCCAACCAGTAACAAACCATTTCTACAAATAGTAAATTTAGAAATAAAAAATTATTCAGTAAAACTCATTTGTGCCCTGCAACATCTGTTGTGGCGCTGTACACACGTTAAGTTTAAATTTAGCAATAATCAATATACAGGATTTTGCTGTAACGGGTTCCTGCAACCAAATCGATGTGCACATCAGTGTTAACGAAGTGCAGCTTGCAACAGACAGAAATGGCAAATTGTGCGATCCAAACCACTCCGCGACTCTCTGAACCGTTATACCACGACGAGGTCACCAATTTGTTAAGTTCCAATAAACGGTCATAAGTCGGCGGTTTTGTTCCAAAAGAATTTAATGCGCTTTACTGAATAGTCAAACAAGTGTACAGAAAAAATCATCAATGGCGAGCAACCACGATTGATGAGAGAGCTCTAAAGTCTCAAAGATCCAGCTTCGGTATATAAACCTTTAGTGGGCTGTCCTTCTTCTGTTGGTGAGTGTGACTGGACCTTCCAAATATGGTGGGGTTTTCTGAGTCCCCAGTCCCAATAATACTTTTTGACAAATGTTACTTGCCCCTAAATCTATATTTTCACAGGTCACTCTGTGACCAGACTTTCTGACTCCTTCTCCTGCCCTTTGACAATGGTCATTCCTATAATTATACATGCTCATCTCACACCTGGTCATTCCTCCTTTTTCCTGGAGCCATTCAACAGTTGTCCATCTATCGTAAATTACTAAGTGTCCTTACAATGGTACAAGTATTACAAAGTTGAACAAACCTTTCAAATAATGCAATTCATATCTTTTTACGTTCAATAAATTCCAACAAGTTTAAATCAGCAGAAAGTAAATAATGGGTCTTTACACTTCCCTGCTGTCTGTTTCTTCACTGTTGTCAGTTAAATCATTCTTTTTAGAGCTGCAGGAAAACATTTTTTTAACAATTTAAAATATTATGTCTGAAGTGGTATTTGAACTCATACCTCCAAATGGTCACCAGAACCCTTATGAGGACCATGAAACACTTTAAGGCTTATCCACAGTTAACTAATTTCATACTTATAATTAAATATAATTAAACTCATAATTATATTTGATGATTCATGATATTAAAGTTTTGATTACGTATCGAAAGCTGTATAGTTTAACTAGTAGCGTCTTTAATCTGATCATCAGGGTTTGAATTTCTGTCAAGGTCTTAAAGTAAATCATCAGCAGTTTTTTACAATGTCTTGAGTTATTGGCATTAAATGTCTTGTTTACTCTCTCTGATTGATTCACACGATCTTTCAGGAAGAAACCCTAAAAAAGAGGTTCAAATTGTACATGAAGCTCATGTAGCAAAATAACTCTGAATGTGACCCTGTACATGGGGATGTAGCTCAGTGGTAGAGTGCTTGCTTCGCATGTAAGAGGTCCTGGGTTCAATCCCCAGAATCTCCATCAGAAGGACCGTATCTTTAATGCTGGTTCTGAAGCTTTTAGTCATTTATCAATGTTCTGTGATAGGACTCGTCATGTCACAGAACATTTAAATAGCAGCAAACAGGCAGGTAAATCATTTTCACTAACTTAGCCACAGCACCAATATCCAACATTAAATATTAAACATTAAAGTTAACATCAAAAAAAGTTAACTAGAAGTATAAGTATAAGTATAAGATGAGTTTAAAGCTAAAGCGTCCAGCCAAAAAAAGGAAACTAATTTCGGCCACTTGCCTAAAGATTCTTACATCACTGATGCCTGTAATGTCTCTAGTACTGACTGGTGGTTCTCTCTGTATTCAAAATAGTACAATATTATAATAGAGCCTTAAAAAGGAAGTTGTAAGATAAACATTTTACTTTCACAAAAAACATGGGTGATCTAGCAACTGGCCTTCAGTGGAATATATTTTTTTACCATTTCCTGGACTATCTCACACAGACCAGACTACTTGAGAGCACTTTTGTCTCATGTTTCAGATTAGTTAGGGGGCAGAGCAGTATAAGGCACTGGATTAAGGCTCCAGTTTCTTTGAAAAATGACAATTTTATTTTGACAAATAGTGCTCTCAAACAGGCAGCATGGTGGCTTAGTGGTTAGCACGTTCGCCTCTCGGCACTAGGGATTCCCGGTTCGAATCCCAATCTGGGTGGAGTTTCCATGTTCTCCCCGTGTCTGCGTGGGTTTCCTCCGGGTTCTCCGGTTTCCTCCCACAGTCCAAAAACATGGATCAAGTCAATTGAGTTCTCCAAATTGCCCCATATATAGTGTGCCTGTGTGAGTGAGTGTGTGCCCAGCGATGGATTGGTGCCCTGTCCTGGGTGTATCTGCCCAGCGCCCAAAACATTCTCCTCTGGATGGGCATGGGGAACCCCCAAGCGACCCTAATAGAGGATAAAGTGGAAGATAATGGATGGATGGAGTGCTCTCAAACAGTGTTTTCGGTGTGAGCTAGGTTCCCCATGCCCATCCAGGTGAGAACGTTTCGGGCACTGGGCAGATACACCCAGGACGGGGGGACAAACTACGGGCACACACTCACTCACACATATTCTATATGGGGCAATTTGGAGAATTCAATTGACTTGATACATGTTTTTGGACTGTGGGAGGAAACCCACACAGACTTGAAAAGAACATGGAAACTCCACCCAGATTGGGATTTGAACCGGGAGTCCCTAGCACTGAGAGGCGAACATGCTAAACACTAAGCCACGGTGCCTCCCACTAATCACCATAGATTAATTATTTATTTAATGACATCAGTGATAGCTTTATATAATTTAGTTTTGCTTCCTATAAACTCAACTCAATCTGATCTCTTAGAATAATCTCAGATATTTAAAAGTGTTTTTAAGTTAATGTAAAAATGCTTACTTACTAAAGTCCACTAAAGAAAGCTACCACAGTTGGAGCAGATTAATGAGAGATGTCCCGAAACTTGAAATTATTTTTTAATACTATGAGTATACTATCAAACAGTAAACACATCCAAATGCTTATTTCTAATTGTACAAAATAACTTTTCCAATACTGATTAATTAATAATAATGTTCTCATATGCCATAAAGCAGTTTCCAACTGGGGTTGCCGCAGCCACAACGCAGATTAATAAACACTATTCGATCACAGCACTCCACACTTTCCATGCTCAACACTCTCATACAGTAGAACTCATAGGAATCTAAACTACAAGACCACATACTACACTGATCCCATGTATGAATTTAATTTGATTGAGCTTAATTATTTTCAATTTTACATTAAGGATAAAGCTTTTAAATCAACTGGAATATTTTAAGCTTGTCAGTGGAGTCACGTTAGGCCAAATGCACTAAAAAAATTTAGTGAAGCCAGCCAGGAGTCAAACCTAGAATCTTCTGATGCATAGCATGAGCCATTGCACCACTGGCTCATGCTTGCCTCACTATAGATTTATGTCATGCCTTTCAAATGTCTTTCATTGACCCAGACTTTGATGAAAAAGCAGTGCTTTCCAATGTTTCCAAATTCTTATTTTGCTAGACAATCATGTGGCCTAAAAAAATTCAAGGTAAACCTCAAAAATTCCCATACCGGGAGTTGAACCCCGGCCATCTGGGCGAAAATCAGGAATCCTAACTGCCAACAGAGGGCGCATTTTAGCAATTTTTCTTGTCAATACAGTGATTTCACTGTAAGTGCTAAGAAGTTAGAACAATATTTAGACAAACTTTAGAATATTTTATCAAAGTTGGAGTAGGTTATTGTCAGGATTATTGAGATCTATCCTTTTTGTTATAATGCAAAAAAAAATACAAATCCTACTGTACATAAGAATGTTAATGCCACAAGACACGTAAATCTTACAAAACAATTTCAATCTGATCATTCTCAGTTACTATGGAATGTTCTATGTTTATTCATAGGCGGAGAACAAAATGCTGAAAACCTACAACACTTTACATTTTGGAGCAGTTTCAGCTTTTCATGTTAACAGATTTAAAACTGATTTAGCTGAAGAGTTTTGTGGAATCTGGCAACTCTGTTAGTTGTTCTGTTCATCTTTATCTTACATTTTTTTGTTTCTGTGCATAGTAAAAAAAAAAAATCCTAAATACATTAATAGTGGACACAAAGATATGGATTTCATGTGAAATCATAGTCTGCAGACTGTCAAAATCTGATTTCATTTTTTAAGTAAATGAAGTTTTAAACACTTTTTACAACACAATTCCTGTTGTTGTTTCGGGTTGCGCCCAGGACAGGACTTAAATCTATTGCTAGGCACAGACTCACACACTCACAAACACACTCTATATGGGGAAATTTGGAGCATTCAATTTACCTTGATCCATATTTTTAGACTTTGGGAGGAAATTGAAGCAACCCAAACTAAAGAAATCCAGCCAGGTTGGTTATGTGGTAACGCATTTGGTTATTAAACAAAACGCTGGTGGTTCAATCCCACACATAAATCAGAATGCTTTGTTAATTTCAGGAGAGAAATTGCAGATTTACAGATGCTTCATTTGTCATGTTATATACAGAAGTAGAGTAAGTAGTTGTCTTTATTTCTCTTTGCGCCGCTTATTGAGCAAAAAGAAATATCTCAGACGCCATGCAAGGAAATTTGTAAGATCAATAAGCAGTAAGAAAGGATCATCACTGTCGACACATTTGGCAATGACTAGCTTTCAACTTAATAAAAATACTACTCGCCCAACGTGGGGCTCGAACCCACGACCCTGAAATTAAGAGTCTCATGCTCTACCGACTGAGCTAGCTGGGCTGAAGACCCCATATTCAAGCTAGCAGAATGCCTGTCGGTCTTTAAGTTGCAGCTGGTCCAAATACCGTGACCATGTCTGTGTCTATGTTGTCATATTTGTTGTCATATATAAAAGTGGGTTTTTTTTTGGGTTCCTATATTGTGCTTCGTTAGGAACATAGTCTGGGGCTTTTTATCACCTGTCTTTCCCCTTCCCAATGTATTACATCTGATCTTAAACGCCTAAATAATAAAATAAAATAAAATGTTAATAGCAGGTTAAACCACAGTGTACAGTCACAAGTCTTAGTCAAATTTATTGTAATATTTAATCAGTAATCTATTAAAATATAGGTAATAGGTAAACACAGGGAAACTGTTGATTGAGGATGAAAGAGACTCTAAAGCATTGATTTAGAAGATGTAGAAATGTTTGACTAAGGATGTGATCCAGTTCAAGTTTGGTATGTAAGTGTTTTTAATATTTTAAAATGCTTGTATGTTGATTTTCTGAATGTGTGATATCACATCCAGAAACCACCCATTCTCTATTCATTAGCATTCTCATACACATGTATGAAGGAGGCAGGGACGGGAGTTTGTTTACACACTGAGAACAGAGCTTTAGTTCACTTATATAGTATATACAAAACATTTTTCTTAATATAAAAAAATAGCATAAATAATTCATTAGGACAGAATGAAAATGGAAAAAGAAAGAATTCAGTCCTATCATTACAGACAGAGAGTCAGAGGAATAAGTACATAAGCATAGTGTCTTTTTGTTGTACATACAGTTCACGTGTGTGTGTGTGTGTGTGTGTGTGTGTGTGTAGAACTTCACTGGGGTTTTAACCTTGCAACAGCTTACTGAAGCTTTCTATAAACATTTGTTTTACAAATTATTTTTAGATGTTCATAAAATAGTGTCATTAAAACTTTTTTTTCTAAAATAGTAATAAGAGTGATTCTATTCTGCCTGTAGACAAAGAGGTTCAAGAATAAGAATAAATTATTCTGTGGCAATGGCATATTTGGAAATGTGTAGAAAAAAGAGGGGTTGGCTTAAGGGGTTAACTTGCTTCAACTGTGGTATCTTTCTTTAGGGGACTTTACAGAAAGTGCTATTAAGTTGGGGTATGGTATGTTTAGATAATATGGCAATTTATTAAACTTATTTTTACATAAAGAAGAGCCTGATTAATGGAGTAGCATCATAATTAAAACTCTAAAAAGTAGTTCAAACTTGTTTATCTTTCTGTGGTAAGTGCTATTTGTGGTGGTGGCATTTTTAAGTGAATTGAGATACAGATAGGAAATCTACAAAAAAAAATTTTTCAGAAATCTCTGAGCACTGATTGATACATTGCATGCATTTGTTTTACTTTGGGGCAGTATCAGCTGTGAATTTGACTACAATTAGTTTCCTTTATTCTGTAAAGCATCCCTGATTTAGACAACAATATTTATGAGACATTAGAATGCTAATGCTTCAAGACATAAACTCCTTTCAAAACAATTTCAATCCAACCAGTCTGAGTTGATCTTGAATGTTCTATGCTAATTTTGAAGACTTCTCAGTTCTATTGTTAAATGATAGTGTGAGTGGGGCTGTAAATTGCTCCAAATGGTTGGCTACTTTGGAAAATTTATGAAGCTATGCTGCACAGAGTAAACTGTCAACAACATCTTTTTTAGGACACAAAAGATAAGGTAAGTAATTAAGAAAGAATATTATTTTCAATTAATCAGGTTTGAAAACTAAATTTATAGTATTTTATCAGAAATAATTACTTGGACGTGTTTACTGTCACAATTAAAACACTAAAGTAGCTCTAACCTGTGTTTTTCTGTGGCAAGTGTTATTAGTTTGGGTTAGTTTGAAGTGACTTTGAATGCACTTAGTTTACTTTGTTCTGTAAAGCATCTCTGAAACTTTCATCAACTGCAGACTGAATATTTATATTTAACTATAAGTGCTGAGAAGAAGCAACATTTATTGATTTTCATTCAATTTTTGCAATATACTGAGATTTACACTGAACCAAACAACTGATTTGCAAAATTTGGGAAATTTGGGATATCAGGGATTTCAAAGTTGGGGTAGATTATTGTCAGTATAATTGAGCTCTTTCCTTTTTGAATAATAATGCAATGTTTTATTAACAAACATTTTTTTAAACATCATACAAATCCAACTGTACATAAGAATGTTAATGCTCCAACACATGTATTCCTTTCAAACCAATTTTAATCCAACCATTCTCAATTTCTATGGAATGTTTTATGCTTATACCTATGAAAAGGGCAAAAATGAGAAATTCTGAAGAATTCTCAGTTCTATTGTTAAATGAGAGTGTGGGTGGGGCTGTGAATTGCTCCAAATGGTTGACTAATTTGAAACATTTATAAAGCCATCACATGGGCCTTGCTCCTCAGACTAAACTGCAAACAACTTCATGTTAGGACACAAAGGATAAAGGTAAGTAATAATTAAAATAGGACTTTATTTTCAATGAATCAATTTAGAAAACTTTAAGTATTTTTTATCAGAAATTAGTTGTTAGATGTGTTTACTGTCACAATTAAACCCCTAACCTCTAACCTTTCTATTTCTGTGGTAAGTGATATTTGTTGAGGTAATTGTTTAAATTGTTTTCGTATTTTTAAAAAGTTATAAATTTGGCAAGCTGCACATCTTCTGCTCATCTTTGTACTTATCGTTGATAATTTAGCCATTAACCAAATACTTGGTCAGCATCTGAGTATAGAGCCAGCCATGATACAGCCATGATACCACAACGGTCCCTATTGTTCGACTTGGGATTGAAAGCTTCAGACTGATAGCCCAACAACTTAACCGCTGAATTACCACACTTTTCTTCTCATGCTGCTTTTTAAAACCCAAATCATGATTACAATCCTCTGTGAACTTTACATCATTTTCAAACCTTATATTTAGCCCTGAATTATATTGCCCTTATATTTAGTCTAAACTTTGTTTAGAATGTGTTGTAGGACTGAAATGAACTTTTTCTTAAATATAGTCTAATTTATTACATATTGTATGTTGAAAAAAACATGTGTTCCCTTGATTTAGACATAAATTTGACTAAAACAACACTGTTATAATATGTAAATTGGACATTGGGCTACATGTTCAAAATGATGACAGTTTTATCTTGTCTAAAGTTTAAGTTTTAAAAAATTCTCTAAAATTTCTCCAGATACTTTGTCCAGTAGAATTTTTTAATGTAGGAAAAGAAAAAGGTTTACTCTAAAGTTCTTACTGTTACTGAGAACATGACTTTAACACATTAACACATTAGTACTCATTAACCTACATGCAACTAACTCAGACATTCATTCATTCATTCATTATCTCCCGCTTTATCCTCTATTAGGGTCACGGTGGGGTTCCCCATGCCCATCCAGGGGAGAACGTCTCGGGCGCTGGGCAGATAGACCCAGGACAGGTCGCCAATCCATCGCTGGGCACACTCACTCACACAGACACACTCTATATGGGGCAATTTTGAGAATTCAATTGACTTGATCCATGTTTTTGGACTGTGGGAGGAAACCGGAGAACCCGGAGGAAACCCACGCAGACACAGGGAGAACATGGAAATTCCACCCAGATGGGGATTCGAACCGGGAATCCCTAGCGCTAAGAGGCAAACGTGCTAACCACTAAGCCACAGTGCCGCAACTCAGACATAATAGGACAAAAACATGTTTGCTACATTCCTAAATTTGTATTTATTGTATGTGCTATTTATATAAATATAAAAATATTTTTTTCAAATAATTGTAATTAAAGGTTAATACACATATGCATAAAACATGCACATACATTTTTGTTTTATTTCCATGCTTTCCATTATTGATGTTGTAAAATAATTTAAATTGTTTCAGGTAAGGGCGGCATGGTGGCTTAGTGGTTAGCACGTTCGCCTCTCAGCGCTAGGGATTCCCGGTTCGAATCCCCATCTGGGTGGAGTTTCCATGTTCTCCCCGTGTCTGCGTGGGTTTCCTCCGGTTTCTCCGGTTTCCTCCCACAGTCCAAAAACATGGATCAAGTCAATTGAATTCTCAAAATTGCCCCATATAGTGTGTGTCTGTGTGAGTGAGTGTGTGCCCAGTGATGGATTGGCGGCTCATCCTGGGACTATCTGCCCAGAGATGTTCTCCCCTGGATGGGCATGGGGAACCCTACCGCGACCCTAATAGAGGATAAAGCGGGAGATAATGAATGAACGAATGATTCAGGTAATTATTTTATTAACATTTTATTCCTGCCCACCTCTTTTAAAGTTTTCAATTAGAATAATTGCCAGGCAGCAAAACATATCAGAGGGAATGCTGGATATGAGTAAAGATGAACTTTAACAGAAACTCTCATAGATTTGTACATTATCAGAAAAAATGTTTGTGATGGGTCATTATACATGACAATAATAAAAAAATACAAAGCAGCTACTCATTTGAATAAAAAACTCAGCTCTTCATTTGATTAAATGATTTTCATATTGATTTTCGGTATAAAAAGCGAGGACTTGTTGGTTAGTTATTTTCATATATTGTTTGAACATGTTTAATTACTGAATTAGTTGTCTGACTTTTACAAATCGTTCTCTAAACAGAAGCGGAACCCTTCATGACCTCGCTGCATTCTCACAAAGACATGACCAAGAAAAAAATTAAATAAGTTGTGATGAAAATTTTACCAAAATGACTGAATTAAAAAAACACCAGTGTATGTCCATCAAAGAAAAAAACTTTTTCTGTGTGCAGTGTGGAAAAATCTGTACAACTCAAACTGGTCTTAAAAAACATCAGCTCATTCACACAGGAGAGAAACCATATTCCTGCTCACAGTGTGGGAAGAGTTTTACTCAGCGGAGTAATCTAAAAACTCATCAGCGCATTCACACAGGAGAGAAACCATATTCCTGCTCACAGTGTGGGAAGAGTTTTACTCAGCGGGATACTCTAAAAAGTCATCAGCGCATTCACACAGGAGAGAAACCATATTCCTGTTCACAGTGCGGGAAGAGTTTTACTGTGCAGAGTAATCTAAAAAGTCATCAGCGCATTCACACAGGAGAAAAACCATATTTCTGCTCACAGTGTGGGAAGAGTTTTTCTAAACAGAGTCATCTAAAATCACATCAGCGCATTCACACAAGAGAGAAACCATATTTCTGTATTGATCATTGTTTGAAATACGATTTAGTTAAGGAGACAGTTCAATAATGTACCAGTCCGTTCAGTCAGAACGGAATCAGTAACCCTGCACTCAGGATAACACTGAGTTGTGCTGTTGTGTTACATATTGCCAATTTACACTCTTGATGATTTAATGACACAAAGTAAAGTTCTGAACTTTTTACATTTATTCATATAAGTAGCTACAGTCAATTAAACAACAGCGATGTTTTTACTCTGAAAGCCACTAAAATATATGATACTATAGTAGTGATTGAGGATAAATTAACATTTCTTTATAATACTGAATGGTGGTGTTAAATGCCAAGTCATTTATTGTGATCACATATTGTTATATGTATATGCACCCCATCTTGTGCATAATGAAGCAAAAAGGCATGAGAGGGCGTGCATTATTGTTAATAAACCACAGGTACAAGAAGTGTTTTTACAACCACACTATAATAAAATATAGTAAATAAATGAATTTACTGAAAGAAAAATTGTTAATAAACTGGTCTTCTGCAACATAATCGTAGTTTGCATTGTCCAGCAGTCAGACGTGTGCATTATTATCAATTATGTCATGGCCGGACAAATGACTTAGCCAATCAGACAAGGACTGGTACTGCTCATTTTATAAATGTCTCAATAACACTTCTTTTCTGTGAATTATTCACAGTAATGCTCCCCCTCTTGTGCCTCATTGTTTTAATGAAATACCCATGTAGTGAATCATCAGTTATACAGTTGTGATCAAATTTATTCAACCCCCACTGAAATAAAGTGTTTTGGCCAGTTTGACATTGATTTGGATCATTTCAGTCATCTTATTTACAATTATATCAAAGAGGCACTTATAAATTAGACAAATATAACATAATATTTATGATGGAATAACCACAAATGTCTCTACTGTGCTCACATCATTATCAGTTTTATTCAACCCCCTAGTGACATTATTTTTTAGTACTTAGTACAACATCCTTTTCCAGTTATGACAGCTTTCAAGCGTGAAGCATAGCTTGACACAAGTGTCTTGCAGCGACCTATGGGTATCTTAGCCCATTCTTCATGGGCAAAAGCCTCCAGTTCAGTCACATTCTTAGGCTTGCGCACTGCAACTGCCTTCTTTAGGTCCCACCAGAGGTTCTCAATTGGATTTAAGTCTGGTGATTGCGATGGCCACTCTAGAATATTCCAGCCTTTCATGTTCAACCATGCTCTAGTGGACTTGGATGTGTGCTTCGGATCATTGTCCTGTTGGAAGGTCCAACGTCTCCCAAGCCGCAGGTTTGTGACTGACTCCATCACATTTTCCTCCAAGATCTCCTGGTACTGAAGGGAATTCATGGTACCCTGCACACGTTGAAGCTTTCCTGTACCATTAGAAGCAAAAAAGCCCCAAAGCATAATTGACCCCCCGCCATGCTTCACAGTAGGCAAGGTGTTCTTTTGTTCATAAGCCTGGTTCTTCCTCCTCCAAACATAGCGCTGGTCCATTGTCCCAAACAGTTCTAATTTAGTTTCATCTGACCACAGTACACTGTCCCAAAACCTTTGTGGCTTGTCCACATGACTTTTGGCATACTGCAGTCGACTTTTCTTGTTCTTTGAGTCAGCAAGGGGGTGCGCCTGGGAGTTCTGGCATGGAGGTCTTCGTTATGCAGTGCGCGCCTTATTGTCTGAGCTGAAACTTCAGTGCCCACATCTGACAGGTCTTTTTTCAGTTCCTTAGCAGTCACGCGGGGATTTTTCTCCACATTACGCTTCAGGTAGCGCACAGCAGTCGCGGTCAGGATCTTCTTTCTGCCACGACCAGGTAACGTTTCCACTGTGCCCTTTAACTTGAACTTGCGAATGATACTTCCGATAGTGTCTCTTGGAATATTTAACAACTTCGCAATCTTTTTATATCCATTGCCATTCTTGTGAAGAGCAATAACCTCTTCTCTTGTCTTCTGGGACCATTCTCTTGCCTTCACCATGCTTGTAAACACACCAGTAGATGTCTAGAAGGAGCTGAGTATCACAGTCCTTTTAAATCTGCCTAATTGGTGCTTATCATGCTTGATTGCTGCTCGTTGACATCCACAGGTGTTTTCAATACCTGATTGAAAACACTGGAATGAACCTCTGTTCTTATGAGTGGTAGTTGTAAAGGGGTTGAATAATTGTGTCAATGAAGAAATCACAAAAAGGCCATTTAATACTTTATGACAAAAACAATTGATGCTATTTTAGTTGCATTTAGTTCTTTAACAAGTCCTTGTAAGATTTCATTATGAACACAATTACAAATGTGCACTGAATTCCATAAAACCCTTCGCAGCATTGGGGGTTGAATAAATTTGATCACAACTGTACTGTAGTATTGTTAGTTGATTTTATGTTGCTGTTACTTAGATGATGTATGATGTGCTGAAATTGTAAGAGAAGTGAATCCTGTAATAAATGTTATAAACTTCATCTCTTGTTACATAGTATCATTGTTTTTGTTATTTTCTCTCAGAGGAATCCAGAAGTGTAGTTCATTGGATGAGAGTTTGTAGGTACAGAGTGATTCTTAAATAATGTATTTAGATTAAAATATATTTAAATTATTTGCAGAAACTAGTCAACACCCTGCCCATGACATTTTTTTTTATCTCTACACTTCATCACATGAAGTCCTGTTGTGATTTCATTTTGGGGGATATTCTTTGTTTACAGTGTGAGAGGTACCAGGTTTAAATCTCTGATCAGCTCTACACATATGTTTATTACAGCTGATTATCTCATAATCTCATTCCTGTATGTTTGAGGTCTTTATTATCTTAATTAGCTTTGTTTAAACAACACATTGAAATAAATCTGCTTTAAAGACTCAGCAAAAACAAAACTACACAATGAGACCTTCAATACAAATGCATCTGGAAGTAGGATTTTGAAGAAATAGTGAAAGAAAAATAGAAATATCAGCAGAAATGTAGAAATTTATTTTATTTGGTTATTAAATGATTTCATGAATTTATTTTTTGGCCTCCTGCATCTTCATCTTCTGTACTGATGCTTCATCTGTACTTTTCATGTAAAAGCTCTCACTAATGACTCACCCTGAACTTCCATCTGAATAAAATCCTAAAGTCTCTGTGCACTAAAGTATAATAAAACACAACCTGCTAAACATTAGGTTTCTCAATATGATGCAGAAGTTTCTTTCAGCTGATTCAATGTGGTGAACTGTAACACTCCATGTTTCCCATCAGCGCAAACATAACATTTCTCATCAGGATTCTCATTATTCAGTGTTACACAGGGAGGGCATGGTGGCCAAGTGGTAAGGCGTTGGTCTTGTGAACCAAAGATCATGGGTTCGATCCCTATTCATGCCTTTAAGCATTTCATCATTAACTTAAAAAAAATTTTAAATATGAAAACTATCCCTCAATGATAAAAGTGTTATATATCATACCTGCAGTTGTGTTTACTGCAGTCATTCATTCAGGAGAACATGCCAAAGAGTTTTAGTTCAGGTTTCTTTACAGAACACTTTTTATAACAGTGCATTGTCTCAAAGCAGCTTTACAATGTTCTAATCATGATCCCCCAAAAGAGCTAATGATGTGAACATGTATCTAAACTTATGACGGTAGAGAGCAGATTAAAAGAACTGTGTAGAACAAACTGTACAACCTTCTAGATCTTATGACTCACTGAGTCGATTCACACAAAAGAGTCAGTGATTCAGCTTACAGCCTTCAACCTTTTTATTCCAAAATCATTGGTTTATCTTTTAAAATTAAACTCAATATTATTTTAATAGTTGCAACTTTTTTGTGTGCTTTTTTACGTTTTAATTTCTATAAAGAATTCCTTTTAAACTCGTTTATTCTGTTCTAGCGTTTTCTTTATGGAAGCATCTTTGTGTCTTAAATAGATCTACAGTTCTTATATTAGTTCACTATCTAGGGTGTAAAACACAGAAAGTAAAGCTGCATTTAGTGCACTTCATTATTAAATATACATTTGTTTATAAAGTTCATACTTTCACTTCTTTGTATAACTATGTGCTGTAAATGTACATCTGTACTACTGCCATCTTGTGGTGAAAACTGCCAACATCGCATTTTTACATTTTTACCAACAAATTGACATAAACGCTTAAAAGGCACAATTTATATTAAAAGTTAATTAATCTAAATGTAATAAAAATGTGCACAGTTAAATTTGAGGGACAGTTAATTATATAAAATTATATAACACAAAAATCCACAACGAGCAGGACTTTAAGAAGAGGAATTTTATGGACTGCTGCCACCTTGTGGAATAAAACTGAAGAACGTTTCGGGCGCTAGGCAGATACACCCAGGACAGGGCGCCAATCTATTACTGGGCACACTTGGTCATGTATCTTTGTTTCACACACTAGATAGTGCACTAAAATAAGAACTTAACAGAGGTTTGAGACAAAAGAATGTCCTAAACGAAGTGTTAGTACAGAATAAATTGGTTTAAGGGGAATTTTTATACACTACAATATAAACATGTTCATTATTTTATGATAAACAAGATACAAAGTCCATTAATTTAGCAAAAATAAAGTTTAAAATAAAAAGTTAAAGCTGTAATTAAAGAAAATAGTAGGATGCAGTTAGTGGAACTCAGTGTTCATGTGAATCGACTCTCAGTGAATCAGGAAATCTGAGGATAAAGATGAACATAAGAACTAACAGATCCCCCCAAAAAGTCACTTCACCTTTAAATCTATTATAAAGTGCAAGTAATTTTTTTGTTTGAATTGTAAAGTATAATTCTAGTGCTCAGAAAATCACTAAATGTTGCTGTGACTTCTAAGCACTTATAGTTAAATATAATTATTGTTGTCTGCAGTTGATGCAAGGTTCAGAGATGCTTTACAGAACAAAAGAAACTAATTGTATTCAAAGTCACAGCTGATACTGCCCCAAAGAAAAGCACTTACATGCAATGTATCAATCAGTGCTCCTATTTGATGGGTTGAGGATGTTTTTTTTTTTTTAATTATAATCAATTTTATTGTGAATACAGATCATCTGGAGCTCAAGTCACTTTAAACTACCCCCCAAAAAATAGCACATATCACAGCAAGAAAAACAGAACAGAGCTATTTTAGAGTTTTAAACTGTAGTAGAACCCTCTCTTCAAACATTACAGGTTTGATTTCAGGGGGGGTTCTCTTTGTGTCTGTGAGCTTTTTTCTTAGGGTCTCCTCCCACATCTAACAACATTCTGGCACTAAATAGTTCTATTCAGTTGTGGATCTTCACAAAAGCTTTACTCTTCCCTGACCGGGAATCAAACCCGGGCCGGGGGAGTGAGAGCGCCAAATCCTAACCACTAGAACACCAGGGAGATATGGAAATGTCGATGTGTTATTGTTTTATATTCATGTACAGACTAAGTATTAGTTATATACTAAGTACATACTAAGAATGTCCTCAGACATCAGTCAGCATGTTTATGTTTTTCTACTTGAACAAACACACAGATTGGCTGAGTAGTTAAAACATGGATCTAGGTGAAACATTTATTAAATATTAAAAATACTGTCCTACATCATTGATACAAACAAAGTAAAGAGGAGAAACAACTGGCTTGAACAAAAGACTCTGAGGCAAAGAGGATCAGGCACTACAGACTGAGCTAGCCAAGTTTCACAGAGAGTGCACCACTGACCTCATGTGTTAGTTAATGGTTAAAGCAGCAGCGTGTGAGATTTCAGTCACGAATTGTAAAAGCTAATTCTCCACGACGGGGAATCGAACCACGGACTTCTGCATGACCGGCGGAGATACTGTCCATTATACTAACGAGACCTGAGATAGTGTTTGTTCAAACTTTAAGTTCAGTAGATGTGTATGTGATTATTGTGTGGTGTAATATGTGTATAAGGAGAGTTTACTATGGGCGGCACGGTGCTTTTGATGACAAGCAGATACACTGACCACACTACTGATGAGGAAGGTTGCTAAAATGCGCCCTCTGTTGGTGGTTAGGATTCCTGGTTTTCGCCCGGGTTCAACTCCTGGTATGATGATTTTTTAGGTTTACCTTGCTGGTTGAAAAGGTTGAATTTTTTAGGCCCCATGATTGTCCAGCAAAATAAGAATTTAGAAAAGTTGTAAAGCAGTGATTTTTCATCAAAGTCCAGATCAATGAAAGACATTTGAAAGGGCATTATGGCGTCCTGTAACCCAAAATTATTTGTATTCTGCATCGTGACTTCAGCAACCCTGGGTGGAATTTGGGTTGTGGCAAGCTCCCAAGAAAACAAAATTAGAATTAAAAAAAAAAAAAAAAAAATATATATATATTGCTGCTGTGTCATTAATATCTAGTTTTAGGAACTGCTCTTTTAAGGGCATAGTGTTGTTCTGTGGACAAATAGTCATTGGTACTCTGTGTTGTTGTCGCAGCAACTCCTGTTCGAAACGGGGTCATAGCAAATTTACTTTATTTTTAATCAATCAATCAATCAATCAATCAATCAATCAATCAGTCAAAAGATGTCAAGTTATGCCAAATAATTACAATTAAGAAAAAATATGTTGAAAGATATTTGATTTTTGATACAGCAGGGTTATTTCATCACTAAAGTATCTGTTTGTTTTAAGTTCCATCAAGTGATATATATATTATACTCCATGATGCACAGAAACTAAACTAAGTTGGAACCCTAACCCTATTTCTTTCACTGAGCATAGCGTTTTAGAGTTCAAACTAAAATCTAAACAAATCTTCTCTGTATTGTGTCTATATAAACATTTTTCAACAGAGATAGTTGTAATTATATATTATATTATATATAATTATATATAATATAATATCAAATAGCGAGGTACTGCTGGGATTCGAACCCAGGATCTCCTGTTTACTAGACAGGCACTTTAACCAACTAAGCCAGAGCACCACATTAGAACTGACTACAGTCACTGCACATGCCTTGTCATGTCACAGATATTTAAATAACAGCAAATAAGCAGCAAGTTTACTAACTACACCACAGAGACAGTTTAAAGTGATAGAAAAAAGATTCAGTCTGAAAACAGACTTTAGTTCTATGATTGTGCAGCAGACTTTATCATACATGCAATTCATATAGGTAATTTTGGAAAATCAGAGAAAATATTCTTTGCATAATAATTTGAAACACAGCGTAGGATGGATTGCTAGTCCATCGCCTTAACCACTCGACCATGACTACTACTCAGGGTTTGCTTCCCTTATTTTCACTTGGCGATCTTCAGTGTATCAGTGACTCTAAACACATAGGTACAACAACACTTCCATTACTTTTCAAAGGGGATTCTAACTTTAAAGATGAAAAGGCTGTGAGCGCATAGTTGTCAGGATTTGACCCTGTGCAGGGAGACCCCAATGGATTTCCAGTCCATTGCCTTAACCACTCGGCCACCACTACTGATGGGCCGGGCCTTCCCTTATTTTCACTTGGCGATCTTCACTGTGTCAGTGACTCTAAACGCA
Source organism: Corydoras sp. C115 (assembly GCA_019802505.1). Classification (NCBI taxonomy): domain Eukaryota; kingdom Metazoa; phylum Chordata; class Actinopteri; order Siluriformes; family Callichthyidae; genus Corydoras; species Corydoras sp. C115. Next base: position 58,352 of record JAFMOC010000749.1, on the reverse strand, counting down.
TAGGTACAACAACACTTCCATTACTTTTCAAAGGGGATTCTAACTTTAAAATCAAAAACACGGGAAAACCTCAATGGATTTCAAGTCCATCACCTTAACCACTCGGCCACGACTACTGCTGACTTCTTACGTCCCTTGTTTTCACTTTTCAATCTTCACTGTATCAGTGATTCACATTGTATGGGTTCAACAACGCTTCCATAATCCTTCAAAATGACCACTAACTTTAGAATTGAAAAGGTGGTGAGTTCATAGTCGACAGGATTTGAACATGCGCAGGGGGCTCCCAAAGAACATCAACATAACCACTCAGCAACGAGCACTTCTGAGTTCTTGCTTCCCTTATTTTCACTTGGTGATCTTCACTGTGTCAGTGACTTTTCGTATAGTTACAACACCTCCATAAATTTTCAAAGAGGCCACTAACTTTAAAATCAAAAAAACTGTGAGCTCATAGTCAGCAGGATTTGAACCTGCCCAGGGGGGATCCCGCAGTACTTCCAGACCACTGCCTTAACCACTCGACCATGACTACTGCTGAAAGCTTGCTTCCCTTATTTTCACTTGGCGATCTTCAGTGTGTCAGTGAATTACATGCTGTAAGTACAACACTTCCATGACCTTTCAAATAGGCCACAAACTTTAAAAATGAAAAGGCAGTGAGCGTGTAGTCAGCAGGATTTGAACCTGCGCGGGGAGACCCCAATGGATTTCTAGTCCAACGCCTTAACCACTCGGCCACGACTACTGCTGGGTTCTTGCTTCCATTATTTTTACTTAGCGATCTTCACAAGGAAATTTGTAAGGTTAGTAGTAAGCAGTAAGAAATATTCATCACTGTCGATCCATTTGGCAATGATTAGCTTTCAACTGAATAAAAAGCATGCTCGCCCAACGCGGGGCTCGATCCCACAACCCTGAAATTAAGAGCCTCATGCTCTACCAACTGAGCTAACCTGGCTAAAAATCTCATATTCAAGATAGCAAAATGTCTGTCTGTCTTTAATGTGTACGTAACCTTATAGAACTCCAGAACTCCAACAACGCAGACACGCGAACCCCCTCCCTTTTATATCTGTAACCCGCGGCGCATCCCGGGAAAACACACGGGGCAACTTCCCATTGGCAGGGCAACCTGCCAAACTGTGATTGCACGCCAAAATGGAGAGTCCCACGTACACCCACCTGCAACATAAAATGCGGCTACACATGGGTCGCTACAGTATAGAACCTCAGTGATGAAATGGTGAGAATTGATTATTATTGTAGAAGCCCTGACAATTTTAGTCTTTCACACCGAATGCATTATTTAAAAACACCATTTGTCTTATTTTGCTATTAGGTCAGCTTTGTTTGTTGTATTCATTATCAAATCCACCTAACCCAAAATAGTCTTCCTTCAAGCCGGATTCGAACCAGCGACCTAAGGATGCCTGTTTTATCATCTACAGTCCTCCGCTCTACCAACTGAGCTATTGAAGGATCTATAGGGACTTTTTTTTATAGGGACTTTTTTATAGGGACTTTTTTTTTTTTCTATTCTTATTTTTTATTCTCAAATTTAGATCTATATTCAATTAAAAAAGAACATTGAAATAATGAAAAAAAAATTATTTATTTATTTTTATATAGAAGTATATTTTGCTAAATTTGTTGGTTTTCTGCTGAAATAGATCAGTTGGCAGAGGGTTAGCATGAAGCTTTAAATGTTCCTAGTACTCTCCCAGGTTTTGGCAGAACGTGACACTACATTATTCAGTTTCAGTCAAAAATTCAGGTTTAATTTCTTAAATTTCTTTAACATTTTTAAAATACAAATTGTATGATAAGAATTGTAAACAGAACCGACGTTCTTGTGCTCTTGTTGGGTGGTTCCATGGTGTAATGGTTGGAATGCTGGACTCACAAAGGCAAATAAACTCAAACAATAATCCAGTTTAGAACACTAATAATATCTAAAGAACAAGGCATCAGATTCTGCCGACAACGACTATTTTATTTTCATTTTAAAACAGAAGTTGTGACACAAAGATTATTAACAGAACCGACATGCGTGACCATGTGCTCTAGTTTGGTTCCATGTGATGGTTCGCACGCTGATTCAAGTGATTCATTTTCCAAACTTAGTGGCACCTGAGTTTGAATGTTAAAGTGTTCTCAGTAATGCTTATTAATGAAATCAAAGCATTTTTAAAACTTTTAATATATTTGTTGTTGTAATCATCTTCCACTAACCTTATTAGCAGTATATTTTGCTTATTACATCACTCAATTTCAATAATACCAACTTTAGACAAACAAAATCTAAAGAACACAGGGTCAGTGGATTAATTGATTTATAAAAAAATAAAGTTCATCTTTGAAAAGAGCTTTCCATCACCTGGATTCAAAACATGGTCGTTGCTGCCACAACACAGAGTAGAAACCATTACACAATCACAATACACCACTTTGCCCTTGAAACTGCAGGAATATTTAGCCTTTAAAGTTCTACAGTTTTTCTCTATTGCCAAAACACAAAACCCAGTACTCTAAACCAAATGACCTGTTACCTAAACACATTTAGTAAAACTACCCACCATTTGCCACAAACACAAACACAATTCACCTGTAGACACTGTTCACAAAACCCATCCCCCTTTTCTCTAAACTCTAAACTCTTTTGCCTTGCTAAAACAGTTTTTGCATATATCTCTGCTCCAATATGCATTGTGAAGCTCATGTGATGCAAAATACCGCACACAGTCAGCAAAACCTGAACACAATCAACATACCTGGTGTCATTCAGTAAACACAACAACTCATAATTTAAAAAAAAGTAGTAAAGTAGAATATTAATGTAATGTTTGGGTCTTAAGAATACTTAATGACATTTTTTTCTCTAACAGTCTCATCTCATCATTTTCCATTTAATCATAAACTAGGGACTAGTGTGGTGGGGGGGGGGGGTTTCCCCATGCTCATTTAGAGGGTAATTATTTCAGGTGCTGGGCATATACAACTAGGACTTATTTTTTCGTCAAGTTCAAATGCTGCATCTTCTTTATACTCTCTTTGCATGTTTAGTTTTCTTTACCAGTGTAACTTTTAGCAGGAAGATAATGAATGAATGATTCTCATAAAGAATTTTCTTAAAGAACAAGCAACTCTGGTGGAAGTCGAACCCACAGCCTTTGAATGACAACAATACAGCAGAAGTCCAACACGCTATCCATTGTGCCACAGAGCCAACTGCATGAAAGGTTTATACCAACGATTACTCATTCTTTTTTAATTTTTAATGAAATTATCAAATAAATGGAAATATATATTGCTTAAAGGGTTTTGTGGTTAAATACTGCATACTCATTCATTCATTCATTATCTCCCGCTTTATCCTCTATTAGGGTCGCGGTGGGGTTCCCCATGCCCATCCAGGGGAGAACATCTCGGGTGCTGGGCAGATAGACCCAGGACAGGGCGCCAATCCATCGCTGGGCACACACTCACTCAGACAGACACACTATATATTGGGCAATTTTGAGAATTCAATTAACTTGATCCATGTTTTTGGACTGTGGGAGGAAACCGGAGAACCCGGAGGAAACCCACGCAGACACGGGGAGAACATGGAAACTCCACCCAGATGGGGATTCGAACCGGGAATTCTCACTCCATATTGTTCAGCACTGCTTAATGGTGGAATGATCTCACATTTACATTTAGTCATTTAGCAGATGCTTTTATCAAAAGCAACTTACCAATGAGAGAACAAGTCAGGAGTTAAGGAGGAAGCAGCTACACTGTAGTATTATACATCCTGATCATTATCCAATCTGTTTAAAGTGCCTTAATCATCCATTTTTTATTGATTTATAATGTGTCTATAATGCTGAGACATTTAGCATCTTCAAGAAACAACTTAAAACATTTATTTTCTGGAAGCACTTAAAAAACGTGAGACAATAAAGGATTTGTAGGAAGACATTTTGACTTGGAGATTATTAATTTATTTCAATATTGTTTGCTGTGGCAGTGATCGTGTAGTCTTTTAAATTTTAATATTAGATTTTATAATAAACCCTCATTATAAATTCAGGGTTTTTACCAGAGTATGAAGATGAACAGTAGAAATCATGAGTGCTAAAGGCTGAACCATTCTATTAGTACAGATAAGTGATTATTTTGTTGAACTCAGTTTTGTTAAACTGAACAGTTTATTTACATAGACTGTAACATGTTAAGGGGTGGCATGGTGGCTTAGTGGTTAGCACGTTCGCCTCTAGGACTAGGGATTCCTGTTTTGAATCCCCATCTGGGTGGAGTTTCCATGTTGTCCGCGTGGGTTTCGTCCGGTTTCCTCCCACAGTCCAAAAACATGGATCAAGTCAGTTGAGTTCTCCAAATTTAATGTCATTTTAATATCTTTTTAATATCTCTGACACATGTGAGTTTTACTAGTGAATAATAAAGATATTTGTAGTAATACAGTTTTTGGTTTTCATCAGATCCTCTTTTAGGTTTGTATAAATGCTAAATTCTGATGTGGGTGCACAGGGAGCGGTCACATTGATGTGTTTCAAAATGTAGGATCCATTTATAATTTAATCTAATTTATACATAGAGAAAAATATATCAGTTTTTACAAAACACTTTTAAATGTCATTTCAGTATCATGGGCTTTGTCCTGGATTGCATGAAAATATAAAAGGCTTAAGGTCTGCTCTTTAGACTGGATTTAAAGACAACTGCTGAAATTCTAAAACCACTAATAATATTAAAACACTTAATTTGTACTCAAACACTTGACTTAAACACAGAAAAATAATTGATTTATTGTGTTGTGCTAACCATTACACCATGGAACTACCAATCAAAAAAATACTTGATCGAGGATGTCATTTCTGTTTACAATCCTCATTATACAGCTTTTTAAAAGGTTCAGGTTCCAACTCGTTTTTTTTTTCGCTCTAGTGATGAATGTTGCCTGGTGATTCCACCTCACTGTGGGGCAGTGACACTTACTTACACTTATTAATGAAAATCAAAGGGCATTGACCTTTTTTATTTATAGTAATCTTCTTCCTCTAAACTATATTTCAAAGCCAAAACTTATTTTTTAAAATAATTATTAATTAGAAGGCCGTAAGACTGAAGATCTAGACTAGAGGTAACCAGTTTTATCCCAGGTTTCGACATCCCAACTTGACAGTGTCATGTGTTTTGACTGTCCACTTCATCACTGAATTGCAATTAACACCTAAATCAGACAAATAAAATTAAAAGAACAGATCAGATAAAGCAAACAATCACTTAATGATTTTTTTAAATATATAATCAGTATAATAAGTGTTGTAAATGAAACCGACATTTTTGAGCATGTGCAGTACTTCAGTGGTTCCATGGTGTGATGGTTAGCACTCTGGGCTTTGAATCCAGTGATCCGAGTTCAACTCTCGGTGGAACCTGCTTTTTTTTCGCCTGTGATAGTGGTTTATGTTGTATCTATAGAAATCAAAGGGCACAAAACTTTTTTATTTACTGTAATCGTCTTCCACTAAACTACATTTTAAAGCCAAAAGTACTTTTTACACCAATTATTACAAGTTGATTTTGCTAATTAAATTCATTCTTTTTGTGCCAAAATAGCTCATTTAGGAAGAGCATTAGACTGAAGATCAAAAGATCTTATTTGTCTATGCACCTCAAAGCTCAATAACAATTAATTGGTATTGGATTTAGCCGACAATAACTTGGTATAATGTAGTCGAAAGCTGAGCCTGCTTTTAAAATTTATTTCAGTAATATCTAATTATGAAATTAAAATGTTTTAAATTTTTTTATTTTATTGTAACTTCTGTCTCTAAGCTGCATTTCAAAGCCTAAAGTAGTTTTTACACCAATCTTATTTATCTTATCTATCTCTGTGCCAAAATTAATAGTTAATTAATAGTATTGATCCAGATTACCTTCTTAACAAATAGCATCATGGTAGTCATGACTATATTTGTTGTGAAGACAAACTAACTTAAATATTATTCCAGTTCAAATTTAAATTTGCGTTTGTATGTTGTACCCTAGGCGGCACGGTGGTGTTAGGAAATCTCAATTTCCACGATGAACCTTTTTCTGGAGGAGTCCAAAGACCACAATGCAGACTTTAGTAGATACTCGAATCAAGCGGTTTATTTAAGACAAACCAAACTAAAGAAAAGTGTTTTTCCAAATTATAAGCCCAAGACCGCGGTCGACTCTGACTCTCGCACCGCAGGAAACCTCTCCCAGCCAGAGTCCAGAAGTCCAGTTTCTACCCCCTTTATCCTGAAAAACAATTAACCCCTATCTCTGCTGTTTTCAGCTAGGTCGAGGGCATCTGAAAGGGGATCATGCTGTCCTTTCTTTTAGGGGGGTTGTTCAATTAGGCATCTAATATCTATGAGCCTTTACCAGGTCTGGTGTCTCAGTTCCTGGAATGGACGTGCTGAAAGCGTGCACATTTAGGGGAGTATTTTTACACCAATCTTAAGGTCAGGCTGACAACCCAAAATAATGTTAATTTAGTAATCCAGATTACCTTCTTAACAAATTCATGGTAGTCATGACAATCCTCGTTGTGAAGACAAACTAACCCCCCCCCCCCCCCCCAGTCACCACGCATTCACATTTACTGAACTTTGAGCTGATGGTCTGTTTGAAATTCCTTCAGTGGCTTAGTGGTTAGCACGTTCGCCTCTCAGCACTAGGGATTCCCAGTTCAAATACCCATCTGGGTAGAGTTTCCATGTTCTCCACGTGTCTGCGTGGGTTTTTCTCCGGGTTCTCCGGTTTCCTCCCACAGTCCAAAAACATGTATCTAGTCTCCGAGTTCTCCAAAATGCCCCATATAGAGTGTGTATGCGTGCGTGTCTGTGTGAGTGAGTGTGGGCCCAGCAATAGATTGGCGCCCTGTTGTGTTATGTTCCAATACGGTCAGATGTCAATGGTTCCATTCCAAACGTATTTGATGTGTTTTACTGAATAGTAACGGAACAATGTACAGAAAAAATCATCAATGGCAGGTAACCATGATTGATGATAGAGCTCTGAGCACAATCCTCTCCTTCATCCATTTAAGTCCTTCAGGAGGGTGTGACTTTTCTGGTGTGTGTGTGTGTGTGTGTGTGTGTGTGTGTGTGTGTGTGTGTGTGTGTGTGTGTGTGTGTGTGTGTGTGTGTATGTGTGTGTGTGTGTGTGTGTGTGTGTGTGTGTGTGTGTGTGTGTGTGTCATCCTTTTTCTTGTCTTGTGAGAACATCCGACAACTGCATCTCTAACTACTTCACCATCTGGTTCATATCCTGCCTCCTCTGTGGTATAGTTTTAACACATTTAACACAGGAATTTAACACATTCCTGTTGGCTGTTCCATTGTTCCTATTTTACACATTCAGTTAAATTATTACAACATAATGATTACATACTTATAAACAGTTTCAAATATTTCAAAGCAGTTAGAAAATGTTTAAAGACCTTACAAATTCCCCCCTTTTATAAATCAATTAAACAAATAATACATTGGTCATATGATTATGTGGTGTAATACCTAATGTTAATGTGCTGATGGGGATTGAGACTTCTTCATTCCTCTGAAAAAAATATGTTTCTTAGAGGGTCTTCTGTTTCTCTGCGTAGGTCCAGTGCATATCAGTACAGTTCTAAAACAATTAACCTCACATTTTCCCTTGTGGTGTACGCGTTTATGAAAATGTGCTTGGTGTATGTGGTGTATCAGTCTTCTCTCTGATCCCGAAACTTGTGATTATATAAACTTGTTTCTAGTTTCTCACAGTCTTTTTTATTTTGAAGTTAGTGGCCTATTTGAAAAATTATGGAAGTGTTGTTTTAACTATTCGATAAGAGTCACTGACACTGTGAAGATTGCTAAGTGAAAATAAAGGCAGTAAGAGCCCAGCCGTAGTCCTGGCAGCGTGGTTAAGGCAATTGACTAGAAATCCATTGGGGTCTCCCCGCACAGGTCCAAATCCTGCTGGCTTTGTACTCACTGCCCTTTCATTTTTAAAGTTTGTGGCCTCTTTGAAAAGTCATGGAAGTGTTGTTGTACTTACAGCATGTAATTCACTGACACACTAAAGATTGCCAAGTGAAAATTAGGGAAGCAAACTTTTAGCAGTAGTCATGGTCGGGTGGTTAAGGCGATGGTCTAGAAATCCTCCCAAGTTAGTGGCCTCTTTGAAAATTTATGGAAGTGTTGTAACTATACGATAAGAGTCACTGACACAGTGAAGATCGCCAAGTGAAAATAAGGGAAGCAAAAACTCAGCAGTGATCGTTGCTGAGTGGTTATGTTGATGTCCTTTGGTGTCGCATGCCCCTGCGCATGTTCAAATCAAGTTGAAGTTATTTATTTAGATAGCGCTTTTTACAACAGTACATTGTCACAAAGCAGCTTTACAGAATGAAAAGCCTTTAAACCCCCAAAGAGCAAGCCGAAGCGACAGTGGCAAGAAAAAACTCCCTGTTATGTTGTTATTTAAGGAAGAATCCTTGGGAGGACCAAGACTCAGTGGGGGACTCATCCTCCTTGAGTGGCCAGGCAGCAACAACAGTGTAGGACAGCCATGTACAGATATTTAACTAGGGCTGCAACTACCGATTATTTTGATAATCGATTAATCGGCCAATTATTTTTTCGATTAATCGATGAATCGGATAAATATATATATTTTTTTCCATGTCTTTGCATTTACATTTAATCATTTAAAAGACGCTTTTATCCAAAGCGACTTACAAATGAGAACATTACATGTCAGTAGTTATGAAGAAAACCCAGGTAGGGTTGGAAATCCGTAGGGGTTCCCCTGCTCAGGTTCAAATCCTGCCGACTACGAGCTCACAGGCTTTTTGATTTTAAAGTTAGTGTGCTCTTTGAAAAGTAAAGGATGTGTTGTTGTACCTATATGATAAGAGTCACTGGCAAAGTGAAGATCGCCAAGTGAAAATAATATAAGTAAGCATACAGCAGTAGGCGTGGCCGAGTGGTTAAGGTGATGGACTAGAAATCCATTGGGGTCTCCCCGCGCAGGTTCGAATCCTGCTGACTACGAGCTCACTTCAATTTGAAAGTTAGTGGTCTTTTTGAAGGGTTATGATAGTGGGGTTCTACCTCTGCGCATGAATCAATAATACAGTGAAGATCGAAAAGTGAAAATAAAGGTTCAAATCCTGCTGACTATTAGCTCACAGCCTTTTTGATTTTAAAGTTAGTGGCCTCTTTGAAAATTTAGGGAAGTATTGTTGTAACTATACGATAAGAGTCACTGACACAATGAAGATCGCCAAGTGAAAATAAGGGAAGCAAGAACTCAGCAGTGGTCGTTGCTGAGTGGTTATGTTGATGTCCTTTGAGAGCCCCCTGCGCATGTTCAAATCCTGTCGTCTATGAACGCACAACCTTTTCAATTCTTAAGTTAGTGGTCTTTTTGAAGGATTATGGAAGCGTTGTTGTACCTAAACGATGTGAATCACTGATACAGTGAAGATTGAAAAGTGAAATTAAAGGAGGCAGAGAAGGCGCAGTAGACGTGGCCGAGTGGTTAAGGCGATGGACTTGAAATCCATTGGGGTTTTCCCGTGCAGGTTCAAATCCTGCCGACTATGAGTTCACATGCTTTTTGATTTTAAAGTCAGTATCCTCTTTGAAAAGTAATGGAAGTGTTGTTGTACCTATGCGATAAGATTCACTGACACAGTGAAGATCAGCAAGTGAAAATAAGGGAAGTAAAACGTCAGAAATTGTCATGGCTTCATGGTTGAGGAGATGGACTAGAAATCCAGTGGGGTCTCCCCATGCAGGTTCAATTCCTGCTGACTACGAGCTCACACCATTTTAAAGTTAGTGGTCTTTTTGAAGGGTTATGAAAGTGGGGTCCTACCTCTGCGACATGAATCAATAATACAGTGAAGATCGAAAAGTGAAAATAATGGTTAAAATCCTGCTGACTATTAGCTCACAGCCTTTTTGATTTTAAAGTTAGTGGCCTCTTTAAAATTTAGGGAAGTGTTGTTGTAACTATACGATAAGAGTCACTGACACAATGAAGATTGCTAAGTGAAAATAAAGGAAACAAAAAATCGGTAGGACTCGTGGCCGAGTGGTTAAGGCGATGGACTTGAAATCCGTTGTGGTTTCCTTCCTCAGGTTCAAATCCTGCCGACTACGAGCTCACAGGCTTTTTGATTTTAAAGTTAGTGGGCTCTTTGAAAAGTAAAGGATGTGTTGTTGTACCTATATGATAAGAGTCACTGGCAAAGTGAAGATCGCCAAGTGAAAATAATATAAGTAAGCATACAGCAGTAGGCGTGGCCGAGTGGTTAAGGTGATGGACTAGAAATCCATTGGGGTCTCCCCGCGCAGGTTCGAATCCTGCTGACTACGAGCTCACTTCAATTTTAAAGTTAGTGGTCTTTTTGAAGGGTTATGATAGTGGGGTTCTACCTCTGCGCATGAATCAATAATACAGTGAAGACCGAAAAGTGAAAATAAAGGTTCAAATCCTGCTGACTATTAGCTCACAGCCTTTTTGATTTTAAAGTTAGTGGCCTCTTTGAAAATTTAGGGAAGTGTTGTAACTATACGATAAGAGTCACTGACACAATGAAGATCGCTAAGTGAAAATAAAGGAAACGAAAATTCGGTAGTACTCGTGGCCGAGTGGTTAAGGCGATGGACTTGAAATCCATAGGGGTTTCCCCGCGCAGGTTCAAATCCTGCCGACTACGAGTTCACAGGCTTTTTGATTTTAAAGTCAGTATCCTCTTTGAAAAGTAATGGAAGTGTTGTTGTACCTATGCAATAAGATTCACTGACACAGTGAAGATCAGCAAGTGAAAATAAGGAAAGTAATACGTCAGAAATTGTCATGGCTTCATGTTTGAGGAGATGGACTAGAAATACAGTGGGGTCTCCCCATGCAGGTTCAATTCCTGCTGACTACGAGCTTACACCATTTTAAAGTTAGTGGTCTTTTTGAAGGGTTAGGGAAGTGGCGTTCTTCCTCTACTACATGAACCACTGATACAATGAAGATCGAAAAGTGAAAATAAGGGAAGCAAGAACTCAGCACTGGGCATGGCAGAGTGGTTAAGATGATCTACTTGAAATCCTGTTAGATACCCGGTGCAGGGTCAAATCCTGCAAACCACACTGTCCATTTTCAAATTAGTGGCCTCTTTGAAAAATTATGGAAGAGTTGTCTTAACTATACTAAGAGTCACTGACACAGTGAAGATCGCCAAGTGAAAATAAGGGAAGAAAGAACACAGCAGTAGGCCTGGCCGAGTGGTTAAGGAAAGTAATACGTCAGAAATTGTCATGGCTTCATGTTTGAGGAGATGGACTAGAAATCCATTGGGGTCTCCCCGCACAGGTTCGAGTCCTGCCGTCTACGTGCTCACAGTGTTTTTGATTTTAAAGTTAGTATACTTTTTAAAAAAGTTATGTAAGTGCTGTTGATGGCCAAGACAGCGGTGTGGCGCGTCACTGCAGTAGCTCGCAGCGGCCGCTCCGGATACAAACTGTGCTCTTTGTTTGTCTTCTGTAGTTTTTCAGTAGTTTTTTAGTCAGTATATGTTTTATATGGACATAGGAAAAACAGGTTTCCGTGTTTATGACTGAAATTCCCTGACAATTCACCGCAATCAATCCGAAAACACACTACGAGACGAGCTACGAGACACGCTACGCAGCCTCGGTCTGCTACGGACACCAGACCCCCAGACTGCGACCTCGTCTGAAGCCAATAGCCGAAGATGGGGGCACCGCAAGCGGTGTTCAAGAAAACAAAAACGTGGCAAGCGGGCTGAAGTTCGTGCTAGGCTAACAACTAAGCCAACTCGACCAGCTCTCCCATCCATTCTGCTCTCAAACGTCTGCTCCCTGGAAAATAAACTGGACTGCATCCGACTTCAAAGAACTACACGACGAGAATCCAGAGACTGCTGCGTCTTTATTTTCAACGAGACGTGGCTGAGCGACAGAGTTCCCGACGCCGCCATTCATTTAGACGGAGTAACAGCGTTTCGAGCCGACAGAAACTCAACCCTGTGCGGTAAGACTCGCGGCGGCGGACTGTGTGTTTACATCAACACAGAATGGTGCAAGAACTCTGTACTAATCTTCAGCTACTGCTCACCATTAGTGGAGTTCATGATCGTCCGATGCAGACCTTTTTATTTACCACGAGAATTCACTACAGTACTGATCATCAGTGTTTACATCCCACCCGCAGCTAACGCTAAAGACACGCTCTGTGAACTGTACAGCGCTATCAGCAGACTTCAAAATACACAGCGCGATGGACTGTTTATTGTTGCTGGAGATTTCAACCATGTGAATCTCAAGACAGTTCTCTCTAAATTCCACCAACATGTGAACTTTGCTACGAGAGGAGCGAACTCGCTGGATCTTGTTTACACGAACATCCCCAGTGCGTACCGGGCTGAGCCCTGCCCCCACCTCGGATACTCAGATCACATCTCTGTTATGCTAATTCCAGCATACAGAAAACCGGTTCTAAAGCAGGTGAGAACCTGGCCTGCAGGAGCCATCTCTGCACTTCGCAGACGACACGAACGTGGTGGGTCTCATCAGCATGAATGACGAGACAGCGTACAGAGAAGAAGTACAACGGCTTACGGACTGGTGCAGAACCAACAACCTGTCTCTGAACTTAGACAAGACCAAAGAGACGGTTGTTGACTTCAGGAGGACAAAGTGTGATCACTCTCCACTGAACATCGAAGGCTCCGCTGTGGAGATCGTCAAGAACACCAAGTTCCTTGGAATTCACCTGGCAGAGGATCTCACCTGGTCTCTCAACACCAGCACCATCGCCAAGAAGGCCTAGCAGCGTCTCTACTTCCTACAAAGGCTGAGGAAGGCACATCTCCCACCCCCCATCCTCACCACATTCTACAGGGGAACCTTTGAGAGCATACTGAGCAGCTGCATCACCGCCTGGTTCGGGAACTGCACCGTATCGGACCGCAAGTCCCTGCAGCGGGTAGTGAAGACGGCTGAGAAGAACATTGGTGTCTCTCTCCCCTCCATTACGAACATTTACACCACACGGTGCATCCACAAAGCAACCAGCATTGTGGACGACAACACTCACCCCTCACACTCACTCTTTGAACTCCTGCCTTCTGGAAAATGTACCAGAGCATCCGGGCCAACACTTCCAGACTGCGAAACAGTTTCTTTCCTCAGGCCATCAGACTCTTGAACAATTTGACAAAACATATCCACTGCTAGCATGTTTGCACATACCTTTATGCACATCTTGCACCTTTAGCACACTTTTTGCACATTATAAAGAACTGCCACAATTATAAACTCTTAAGAATTTTTTAAATCAAGGACATTTTCTTCCTGGAACATGTGGCTCACATCACTAGGAGGCCACCAGCACTGTTACCTCGTCACTTAATGCTGACTGTTTACAATAACCAAACTCGGGGTTTACTTTCAATACCATACTGAATGTTTATTGTTTACTGTACTGTGTATCGTCCTGTATTTATTGTGATCCTTGTGTTTTTCGTCTGCGTATGTTCAAATCCTGTTATCTATGCGATGCGATGGACTTGAAATCCGTTCTTGTTTCCCTGCGCAGGTTACGACTACGAACTCACAGTGTTTTTTATTTTAAAGCTAGAATCCTCTTTGAAAAGTAATGGAAGTGTTGATGTAACTATACGATAAGAGTCACTGACACAGTGAAGATCGCCAAGTGAAAATAAGGGAAACAGAAAGCCAGCAGTAGTCGTGGCCGAGTGGTTAAGGCAATGGACTAGAAATCCATTGGGGTCTCCCCGCGCAGGTTTGAGTCCTGCTGACTACAAGCTCACTTCAATTTTAAAGTTAGTGGTCTTTTTGAAGGGTTATGAAAGTGGGGTTCTACCTCTGCGACATGAATCAATAATACAGTGAAGATCGAAATGTGAAAATAAAGATTCAAATCCAGCCGACAACGAGCTCACAGTCTTTTTGATTTTAAAGTTAGTGGCCTCTTTGAAAATTTATGGAAGTGTTGTTGTAACTATATGATAAGAGTCACTGACACAGTGAAGATCGCCAATTGAAAATAAGGGAAGCAAGAACTCAGCAGTGTTCAGAACTCAGCAGCACTGTCCTTTGGGAGCCCCCTGCGCATGTTCAAATCCTGTCGACTATGAACTCACAACCTTTTCAATTCTAAAGTTAGTGGTCTTTTTGAAGGAAATTGGAAGTGTTGTTCTACCTATACGATGCGAATCACTGATACAGTGAAGATCGAAAAGTGAAAATAAGGGAAGCAAAAAGTCAGCAGTAGTCGTGGCCGAGTGGTTAAGGCGATGGACTTGAAATCCTTTGGGGTTTCCCAGCCCAGGTCCTGCTGACTATGAGCTCACAGGCATTTTGATTTTAAAGTTAGTATCCTCTTTGAAAATTAATGTAAGTGTTGTTGTACCTGTATGATAACTGGCAGAGTGAAGATCGCCAAGTGAAAATAAGGGAACAAAGAACACAGCAGTTGTCGTGGCAGAGTGGTTAAGGCGATGGACTAGAACTCATTAGGGGTTTCCCCGTGCAGGTTCAAATCCTGCCGACTACGAGCTCACAGTCTTCTTGACTTTAAAGTTAGTGGCCTCTTTGAAAAGTAATGGAAGTGTTGTTGTTACTATACGATAAGAGTCACTGACAAAGTGAAGATCACCAGGTGAAAATAAGGGAAGCAAGAACCAAACAGTAGTCCTGGACAAGTGGTTAAGGCGATGGACTAGAAATCCATCCTATGCTGTGTTTCAAATTATTAAGCAAAGAATATTTTCTCCGATTTTCCAAAATTATTGAACACCATCACTCTCCTCACTCCTCACATGTTAGTATAATGGACAGTATCTCTGCCTGTCATGCGGAAGACCGGGATTCAGTTCCCCGACGGGGAGAATTCGCTTTTACAGTTCGTGACTGAAATCTCACACGCTGCTGCACCATTGACTAACACATGAGGTCAGTGGTGCACTCTCTGTGAAACTTGGCTCGCTCAGTCTGTAGTGCCTGATCCTCTTTGCCTCAGAGTCTTGTGTTCAAGATAATTCTTTCTCCTCTTTGCTTTGTTAGTATCAATGATGTAGTACAGTATTTTTAATATTTAATAAATGTTTCCGCTACATCCATGTTTTAACTAATCAGCCGTCTATGTCTTTGTTCAAGTAGAAAAACATAAACATGCTGACTGCTGTATGAGGACATTCTTAGTATGTACTTAGTATATAACTAACACTTAGTCTGTACATGAATATAAATCAATAACACATCCACATATACATATCTCCCTGGTGGTCTAGTGGTTAGGATTTGGCGCTCTCACCGCCACGGCCCGGGTTCGATTCCCGGTCAGGGAAGAGTGAAGCTTTTGTGAAGATCCACAACTGAATAGAACTATTTAGTGTCAGAATGTCGTTAGATGTGGGAGGACACCAGAGACCCAAAGAAAAAAGCTGACAGACACAAAGAGAACCCCACCTGAAATCTAACCTGTAATGTTGTTTCAAGAGAGGGTTCTGCTATAGTTCTCTAAAATAGCTAAATGCACTAAAAAACGATGATCAAGCCAGCCAGCCGCTGATCGTTCTTTTAGATCTATTGACCTAATAGAAGATTAAGACTTACGGGTTAATTGGGGAATTAGCTCAAATGGTAGAGCGCTCGCTTAGCATGCGAGAGGTAGTGGGATCGATACCTGCATTCTCCATTGTAAGTAATTTTTTTTTTTTGCTGGAGGCAAAGTCATGGAGGGTTTCTTGGAAAATTAATAATAAACTACTTTAAAGTACTGAGTATTCTCAATAACAACTCACCTAAACAGGGTTTAATGACACTTTATCTCTCACGTTTCTAACAACACGTTTGCTACTGAAGCATCCATCCATCCATTATCTTCCGCATTATCCTCTACTAGGGTCTACTACACTCTCTATGGGGCAATTTGGAGAATTCAATTGACCTTGATCCATGTTTTTGGACTGTGGGAGGTGAACATGCTAACCACTAAGCCACCGTGCCACACCCTTAAGCTTCCACTTTTCTGTAAATTTCTTTAACCCAATCACTGGCCCCATCCCTGTATGCTGACATGGCAAAACATGCTGATGCTTCAAACACTAACTAACGCATTAGCTCAGTGGAGCGCTATCTTTTAACCCCAGTCTGTGAAACATGACCCTTTTTATTTCAGAGTTATGGGTTCAAGACCTTTGTTTCGCCTTTCTTTTGTTTGTATCATTGTTGTACAAGAGTGTTTTTAATATTTAATGAACGCTTCCCCCGACATCCATGTTGTAAATAATCAGCTAATCTGTGTTTTTGTGGTTGTTCAAGTTGAAAAACATAAACATGCTGACTGTAGTATGAGGACATTGAAACATTTCAGTATCACCAAAATGTAAATATAAGTACACATCTGTGTTCATTAACATTAGAATGTGGGTATTAATATCTGATCTGTATAATAAATCTATAATCTGTATTCTATATTAACACTAATATTTCTATTCCTCCTAAATGCAGCAGCAGCAGATCTAATTGAGATAATACAGAGAAAATACAGAGAATCAATCCCAGAGCATCACGCTGAGATGCTTAATTTCATCTCATACCAAGTATTAACTTTGCTGTTAAAGCTGATACTATACAGCTGCAGCACCTGAGCAGCAGTTACAGGACTGCAATATCAGCACAAAATACACTTTCAAACTGCAATTCTAGAATTTAAATCAAACTGTTGAGAATGCAAGACAGACTTCACATTTATAATTGTCAATCAGAATTCACCATTCATGGCTGATCATATACAAGGCTTTGGAATTTGTGATATAGTAGTTAGAAGATCTACTGTCCAAGCAGTTCACCTGGTATCAGTTCCTGGCCAATGCAAGCCCTTTATCTTCCTGTTAATGTGAAGTTAGAACAGCACTAAAGTGTTTTATATTAGATCTTATATAACTCTAAATTAAACTCCATGTCAGAATCGTAACTCTGCTTGATGAAATTAAAATACACACACACTTTTGCTGACAAGTCAGAATATAAGTAAACTGAAAAAATAAGGCTTCTTTAGGATTATGATCCAGTCTAAGCAAAATCAGAACTAAATTTAGTTCCAGCTGTACTATTGTACTGGCTTTAACAGCAGTTTAATTCCTCTCTCCTCTTGCCGGACACGGTGGCGCGTGCCTGTGATCCAAGCTACTGGGAGGCTGAGGCTGCTGGATCGTTTGAGCTCAGGGGTTCTGGGTTGCAGTGGACTATGTTGAGTGGGTGTCCGCACTAAGTTCTGTATCGATATGGTTCTCCTGAGGGAGCTCGGGACCACCAGGTCGCCTAAGGAGGGGTGTACCGTCCCAGGTCGGGAACGGAGCAGGTCAAAACCCCCATGTGGAGCAGTAGTGGGTTTGCACCTGTGAATAGATGCTGCACTTCAGCCTGAGTAATACAGTGAGACTCAGTCTTTTATTATTCCACCTCCTCTAAAGCTAATCCAACATTTACAACAAATACACAACACTTCAAACACAATTCAGCAGTAAACTCTACACACAAACACTTTTTTCTCTTCTATCACTCCTCACATCGTCTTCTTCTCTGCAGTTTACATCGTCTTCTCTACAACTCTTGAAACAAAATGAAATTCCACTCGAAATACTTAAACATTTCTTTCTGAGAAGAGAAGCTTTCTCATTACAGAGTGCAGATCATCTTATAGAAGAATTGATTTTTAATATCAAATTAGCAATTGATTATTAAATCAGATAATAAACATAAATTAACTTTAAATTCTCATTTGAAAAATTAAACTAATTCATTATAAACCAACATTAACTTAATTCCTTTCAATTTTACATTAAGGAAAAAGCTTTTAAAACAGCTGCTATATGTTAAGCTTGTCAGTGGAGTCAAGTTAGGCCAAATACACTAAAAAACGAAAGCCAGCCAGCCGCTGATCGTTCTTTTAGATCTATTGACCTAAGAGAATATTAAGACTTCCAGGATAAATGGGGAATTAGCTCAAATGGTAGAGCGCTCGCTTAGCATGTGAGCGGTAGTGGGATCGATACCTGCATTCTCCATTGTAAGTAATAGGGGTGTCTTCGACTAAGGATTTTCATAGTCGAATCTGATTTGTCAGATTTTCCCTATAGTCGACTGATAGTCAATCAGTTAAAATTTCACCACAAGATGGCGCTATAAGCGTGGTTTTTAAAAAAGTTTTTTTTATATATTTTACTTGTTTTTCTAGAGCACCGTAAATGGGATCCCCGTTCTGGACTTTTTTCCACTTCAAAGGAAAAACCTAAAACACTCAGATCAATGAGTTTTAGGATGATTAGGATGATTTTCTTTGACAAAAGGCTATATATATATAACGAAAACAAAGACATTTCATGTAAAAACTAATGCTTAGCAGCAGCCATGGGCACCCCCATGTGGTCAAAATGGTACATTCGACTATGAGGTTCATAGTCGACTACGGTTCTCCGAATCGAATCGTCGAATCAGCGAATATTGAAGCTCACCCCTAGGAAGTAATATGTTGTTTTTTTTGCTGGAGGCAAAGTCATGGAGGGTTTCTTGGAAAATTAATAATAAACTACTTTAAAGTACTGAGTATTCTCAATAACAACTCACCTAAACAGGGTTTAATGACACTTTATCTCTCACGTTTCTAACAACACGTTTGCTACTGAAGCATCCATCCATCCATTATCTTCCACTTTATCCTCTACTAGGGTCTACTACACTCTCTATGGGGCAATTTGGAGAATTCAATTGACCTTGATCCATGTTTTTGGACTGTGGGAGGTGAACATGCTAAACACTAAGCCACTGTGCCACACCCTTAAGCTTCCACTTTTCTGTAAATTTCTTTAACCCAATCACTGGCGCCATCCCTGTATGCTGACATGGCAAAACATGTTGATGTTTTGTATACTATCAAACAGTAAAGACATCCAAATGCATATTTCTAATTGTACAAAATAACTTTTCCAAAACTGTTTCATTAATTATGAAGTTATTTCTTATATGCCATGACCCGGATTAGAACCGGGGTTGCTGCGGCCACAACGCAGAGTACTAACCACTATACGATCATGGCACACCACAGTTTCCACTCTAAACAAGCTCATTGAACTCGTAGTAAATTTTTAAGTGCAGGCCAGGAATCCAAACTACAAGATAATCCCATACATGAATCAGAATACTTTGTTAATCTCGGGAGGAACATTGCAGTTTTACAGATGCTTCATTTGTCATGTTATATACAGAAGTAGAGTAAGTAGTTGTCTTCATTTCTCTTTGCTCTGCTTATTGAGCAAAAAGAAATGACTCAGATGCATGCAAGGAAATTTGTACTGTCAATAAGCAGTTTTTTACAGTTTGTTGTTACGGTTTTCACAGTCCTTGCAAAAGTAAATATGTGTGTTTTAATCTTCTTTTAAAGATTGTTAGTAATTCAGTATTATGAAAAGTAATGGGACAGCTTTTCCAAAATTATTAAGCCTTTTTTTTATTAAGTTACTTAAAGTAAGCCAGCCGCTCCGAAGGACAAAAGAGGGAAAGAAGGGTGAGATATTAACACACCCCATAATTAAATATAAAGATCAGGTAACATACCTGAACAGGGACTTGAAACCTGGACCCTCAGATTCAAAGTCTGATGCTCTACCAGCTGAGCTATCCAGGTGCTCATTTAGACCCTCACATGTATGTCTGATTCAGAAATGACTTTTTTTCAATCTTTAAATTTTTAATTAAATTTTTCAAAAAGTGACTTAGGTGACTAGTTAAATAAACACTTCAGAGAACTTAACTGAATATTACATATTAGTAACTTAAACCAATATATTGTGCTTTCTTTTAGAAGTCTCAGAGATTTGATCATGTGTTGTATTATTGATAATTTTAGCATGTTATGATGGTTCCAAAATAATTTGTTTTTAAAGATAAATAGGTTATAAAATGTTGTTTTTATCAAAATTCAGTTTTATTTCCATTCCCACAATGCCATAGAGTACAAACATGAGTTTAAGCTTCAGATAAGATTTATTTACTTATTACTTTATTTTGTATCAAAATTCTTCAGGTATCCAAACATTAAAAGTGAAGTAGCTACAGATTTGAAAAAGAAGATGCCCGTGCTTTCCCTTACATCCCCATGCCGCAAGGCATGTTGGAAAAACCCACAGGAACTATTACCATCGGTGGGGCAACCTGCCAAACCTTATTCCCTATACAAAATAACTTCAATAGCGCATTGGACTTCTAAGTTATTGTGGGCATTCATAGTTTGAGAATTTCAGTTTCCACCAGAGTTGATGGTTTCAAGGAAGCTGGTTTAAAGTAAACCAAACAGATAAAGAGGATGCAGCATGTGGAATCAAACTGACCAAAATAAATCCTGGCTGTATCTGCCCAGTACCTGAAAATAATAACAATAACATACCCCAACTTGATAGCACTTTCTGTAAAGTCCACTAAAGAAAGATATCACAGTTGGAGCAGGTTAATGAGAGATGTCCTGAAACTTGAAAGTATTTTGTCTTACAGTAAACACATCCAAATGCTTATTTCTAATTTAAAAAAATATATTTTTTTCAATATTGATTAATTAATAATAAAGTTAATTTTTAAATGCGTTTGCCATGACGTGGAGTTGCTGTGGCCACAATGCAAAGTTCTAACCACGATACGATCAGAGAACACCTCAGTTCACATTCCAAAACCTTTAATCGAACTCATTGAAAATATCTAGGTGTAGGCAAGGAATCCAAAATATATGACCACATTCTACACTGATCGCATGTATGAATTTAATTTGATTGAACTTAATTCTTTTCAATTTTACATTAAGGAAAAAGCTTTTAAATCAGCTGCTTTATTTTAAGCTTGTCAGTGGAGTCAAGTTAGGCCAAATGCACTAAAAAAACGATGGTCAAGCCAGCCAGCCGCTGATCGTTCTTTTAGATCTATTGACCTAAGAGAAGATTAAGACTTCCATGTTAAATGGGGAATTAGCCCAAATGGTAGAGCACTCGCTTAGCATGCGAGAGGTAGTGGGATCGATACCTGCATTCTCCATTGTAAGTAATATATTATTTTTTTTGCTGGAGGCAAAGTCATGGAGGGTTTCTTGGAAAATTAATGATTATTTTGAACACAATATTGTGGCATTACGTGCCGTCCACTCCACATTTGGTTATGGGGGCTCCATGTTTAGTTACCAAAGTGCAGGTTGGCAGGTTGCCCAGCCAATGGGGATGGTTCCCCTTTCTTTGTCTTTAGAGAGGGAGGAGCAATATCATGATTCTCTCTATGTCCTGGATGTGCGGCGGAATTAACAATAAAGTATCCTTGTATTCCAAAAAGTAGTTAAAAAACTCTGGCAGGTTGCTTGTCCATTGTAAGGATGGCACAGAGCTTTAATTTATGTGATATATGTGTCTTTGCTCTGTGTTAAGTTCAGATAGAGTCAAACAGTAAAAATAATTATTATTAAACTTATGTAAAAATATATCAGGTGAGCTGATCTGAAAACCACTATTTTATAGAACTTTGACATGGTGTCCACCACTCTGGATTTGTACTATGCAGAAATCAAAGGCAGATAAAGAGCTTAGAAAGCAGCGCTGCTAATCACTATAGCTCTGATATCCACCACTCTGTCATGTATGATAAAGTCTGCTGCACAATCATACAACTAAAGTCTGTTTTCAGTCACTTTAAACTGTTTCTGTGGTTTAGTTATTAAACTCGCTGCTCATTTGCCGTTATTTAAATATCTGTGACATGACAAGCATATGCAGAAAGGATCTTGAGATTGTCCCAAACTTTTCCACTGAGCCTCAGAAAATCCAAATACATTTTGTACCACAACCAAAATCCAACCTTGTTTGGATCCCATTGCAACTAACTCTAAGTCACATAAGAAGGTCATGAAAAAAGTTTGACACTTTACTTTTATAATGATTTAGTTCAACTATAATCACCTCTTTTAATTATCCTGATGTTCTTCTGAAGCTGTTGAGTTACCGAGGATTCTATTAGCATTAGAATCAAGCTTTTTGTTGTCTTCTGATTGGTTAATGATAATCTGGTTTGTCACATGACTTAATTAATTAACATGGCATTAATCTGAGTTCTGAAAATTTGTCTTAATGATAAATATTATAAATGTTAGAATAATGGTTACAGAAGAAGAACTTTTTAATTTACTCTTAAAGTGTTACAAATCAATCCAGGCTCTGTGGATCCCAAAATTAAGTTACGGTTTAACTTGATGTTACAAAAGCTCTAAAGCTTGGATTTGAAAAAAGAGTTGTTTAAAACACTTTTGTGTCTTTTTGCTCTGATAATTCATCAGTGCTCACACAACATTGTTTGCACAATGCTAATGTGCAGGTCTATTTGGTTGGTGGGTTATGCTCAGTCCAGCAGTGAACCTGAGGTGTTTTAAAGTGGGATGGTGCTGCAGCATCCCCTATTGACAAGAGGCGGAACACAGAGATAGTTTTAATGTAATGAGCGAAGTTTTAAGGCCAAACTCTTATCAGAAGTTTGTAGAACGCAAAGTCACATTTAGCACCTTCAGCTTTGATTAGCTCATTATTTTGCTGTTGCTTGTTCCCAACTTGTGTGCTGTGTTAATCGTGTTCTGATTGTTGTGATACAATTTAACAAATTCAAACTACAATGGGATTACAATTCTGCTAAATAATAGCTTATGTTAATAGCTTATGTTAACACACCATTCTGGATATTGGATTTAGCCAACAATAACTTAATTTTCTTTAACATTTTTAAATCCCAGCTGTATAATAAGGAGTGTAAATAAACAACATTCTTCGTGAGTGATGGTTCCATGGTATAATGGTATAATGGAGTCTAAAGCTGGGCCTGCTTTTAAAATTGCTTTCAGTAATATCTAATAATGAAATTTAAAGGTTTTACCTTTTTTATTTTATTGTAACTTCTGTCTCTAAGCTGCAAGTTTGAATCTTATTTAATTTATTTAATTATTAAATTTCTTAATATTAAATCTACTATCTCTGTGCCAAAATTAATGGTTAATTAAAAGTATTGATCCAGATTACCTTCTTAACAAAAAGCATCATGGCAGTCATGAATATATTTGTTGTGAAGACTAACTTTTCAGTTCAAATTTTAATTTGTGTTTGTATGTTGTACCCTATTTTGTCTCTACACGATGTAATTAAGTTACAATTATTACCTCACTTTACGACCTACACATCATCGACTTCAACAAAGACAGGATATACTCTGATCTGGAAATTACCAGCTTTCTGGAAAACATGCCAAAAGCAGCTTGTGGATATGAAGCTATGACACTTCTCAATTATCTTCAAGATTTAAGTGCAACTGGTCAAATTGAACTGTAAGAATCTTTAGGCAAGCAGCCGAAATGAGTTTCCTTTTGTTGGCTGGACGCTTTAGCTTTAAACTAATCTTATACTTTTTTCTAGAGGATAAATCCCTATAGAGCCTTTTTAATGTTAACTTTAATGTTGGACGTTGTGCTGTGGCTTAGTTGGTGAAAATGTTTTACCTGCCCGTTTGCTGACGAGTCCTGTCACAGAACATTGATAAATGACTAAAAGCTTCAGAACCAGTATTAGATCTAGTCCTTCTGATGGAGATGCTGGGGATTGAACCCAGGACGTCTTACATGCAAAGCAAGCACTCTACCACTGAGCTACATCCCCATGTACAGGTTCATATTCAGAGTTATTTTGTTACATGAGCTTCATGAACAATTTGATTATGGTTTCTTCCTGAAAGATCGTGTGAATCAATCAGAGAGTAAAGAAGACATTTAATGCCAATGATTCAAGACATTGTAAAAAACTGCTGATGATTTACTTTAAGACCTTGACAGAAATTCAAACCCTGATGATCAGATTAAAGACACTACCGGTTAAACTATACAGCTTTCGTTACATAATCAAAACTTTAATATAATGAATCATCAAATATAATCGTGATTTTAATTATGAGTTATGAGTTATCATATTTATATTAAAATGAGTTATCATATTTATATTATTTATATATAAAACATTATTCTTAAGTTCTTAAAACCTGAGCTGTTTCTTAAAAAACATATTAAAGCTATTTTTATGGTATAAAGTATCAAACTACATTTTCTTCATCATATTGAGTCCTGCACAACATCAAAGGCTTTAGATTCTGAGTGAGGCTAAGTTCTAACCTGTTTCATGGAACCAAATTTAAGCAAAATTAGCTCGTTTTTTTGGATCAGGCTCCAGGTACCTCTCACATAATATGCAAGGCTCAAACCCTGAAATAAAACCGCCTCGGGACTATTATTTCTTTTAATAATCTTTAATGTACATAAGTTAAAATAGTAAAGGTGGAATATTTTCAGGAGGTGCAGAAATTTACTGGATGATTGTTGGATCTGATTAATGAAAAAAAAAAAAACATGACATACTATTTACTGTCTAAATAAATTCCTTAATTGTGATGCATTTTATAACCACACCCATAACAGGGTGACTGAAAGTCTAAAGGCTCATTTATGCTCAACGTTAAATACGGAGACGGATACGGACGGAGCCTTTGGTCCGTACTCTGCGTTCATCTCGTACGTAATTTGCACGTTTTCTGAAAGCTTGCGGATGCGGACAGGACGGACAGGACGGAGCAATACCACTGGAAACCGTGGGGGCAGTGCATGATGCGACCACTTCTATATATACACGAAGAAGAAGAAAAACATGGTGGAACTTTTTGAAGACAGGTTATACGAGTGTGTGCGCAGTTTTAATCATTTACATGATGTTTCTTCGCCGGGGCACAGGGACAAACAGTTGTTACGAAGCAAAGCAAGTTATCGAATGCCCTGGCAGACATCCGAAAGTATTGAAAATGACGTTCGTCATCAATTTCCCTCATTGGGCGGACAAGTGAATAAAATTCTCCATCCAAATGTCGCGACCTGTTCAGTGGCCTCACAGAACACCGCCTCTAGAACGCTGCCTTTTTTGTCGTTTTTGCAGTTTGTACAAAATCAGAAGTTCCTCCGCCATCACCATGTTTGATTTTTACTCTAAACTGCCCTCTAGTGGATGTAGTGTTCAACAAGCATATCAACGGAGTTGACGCAAGGAAGTATGTGGGCAGTAACTGTTATAACGCATGAAACGCACGCACATATTTTCGTACGCAGAGGGAGTATAAATGAGGCTTAACTGTGGATAAGCCTTAAAGTGTTTTATGGTCCACATGAGGGTTCTGGTGTCCATTTGGAGGTATGAGCTCAAATCCCCCTTCAGACATAATATTTAAAATTCTTTAACCCTTTAACGTCCTGCTCAACCGTTTGGTAGAGCACACTTTCAGTCACTATATCTTATTGAAAACGTTGTTAAACTTAATTCAACCTGATTGTGCCGTATCTACCATTCGGTATAGACATGTTATGCAAGAAAAAATCACTAGGGGTCACTTTGTCTTTTAGTAATATGACGTTTAAGTTCACCTCCATAGACGAAGTCGGCAACCAGCAAAACAAGCCACACATTCGGACGTATTTTGGCCGAATTTTCAAAGATAAGCATATTTTCTTTGCATAGTGTAGTTTGAAAGGCTTTAATTATCAGCATTATGTAACTTTTTACAACAAAAATATGTTTTATAAGGGTCAAATAATTTTTTAAAAACCATCTCAACCGTTTGGTTGAGATGGCCGTTTATGGTAAAAGTAGATACAGTATGCTTAGCTATAGTAATTAGAACCAACTTTTTGGTTTGAATTAATAATCTCTGATCATTCATATTTTGTTTTTGTAACACATTTATTGTTATTACATGCAATATATTTAAATCTATTTATTTCACAAATTTTGACACATACAAGGAAAGTGGTTCATTTTTCAACACATTCTATGCTATTTTTTCCCTTATTTATTATCCCTTATTTTATTATTATTATTAATTTTAAATTATTTATTTTTTTTTTTTTGCAAATGATAGATGGACACAAAAATATTTACAGGTCCAAGACCACATTCTGTCTGATGTTGATCTGAGTGATGACAATTATAAAATAGAGGATCTAGATTATCTATGTTTTTTTAGCCCATCCAAACAGTAGATTCTGGAGAAACATGTTTTGAGTCAATGGATGATGAGGACATAGTCTCAACAAGTTTATCTTCTAAACCGCCACCCCGTAAGAAAAAGATGAAAGAGGAAAAACTCCCTGAAAACAATTTCCCTAGAGGAGCCAGAGGACACAAGTAACCCTACTTCACCCATAGGCCTAAACAAAGACAGGGAGGAAATCTAGAAACATGAAGACATTGGGACATTCCAGGTTCCTGATTCAAGATTTGAGCCCCCTGATGCTGTGAAGACACCATTCCAGTACTTCAAAACACTCTTCACTGACAATATGATTGAACATATTGCGCAACAAACAAATCTGTATTCTGCTCAAGAGTTAAGGGAACCAATCAAAACTAGTCCACAAGAGATTGAAGAGCATTTGGCAAAGCTAATGCAATGTCTTAATGCAAACCAGCAATGTTTCATAGCATACCACGAGAAATAAACTGGATCCAATGCTGAAAAACCATTACTGCTGTTGTACATCACACAAGAGTATTTTAAAAAAGGCACAAAAGTTAACAAAGTTAGCATGTTATTGCACTTTATTATTGCTTTTTATTGTTGTTGTTACTATTTGTTAATGTTTTATTATTATTATTGTTAAAATTTTCTGATTTTGGGGTGACACAGTGGCTTAGTGGTTTAGCATGTTCTCCTTTCAGCGCTAGGGATTCCTGGTTCAAATCCCAATCTGGGTGGAGTTTCCATGTTGTCCCTGTGTCCACGTGGGTTTCTTCCAGGTTCTGCAGTTTCCTCCCAGAGTCCAAAAACATGGATCAAGGTCAATTGAATTCTCCAAATTGCCCCATATAGAGTGTGTTTGTGTGTATGTCTGTGTGAGTGAGTGTGTGCCCAGTGATAGATTGCCCCCCTGTCCTGGGTGTATCTGCTCAGCGCCCGAAACGTTCTCCCCTGGATGGGCATGGGGAACACCCCCCCTCCGTGACCCTAATATAGGATAAAGAGGAAGATAATGGATGGATGGATGGATGTTCTGATTTTACTACAAATATGTCTCAGAAAGAACATTAAATCCCAAAGCTCTCACAACCAGATAATATATGACAACCTTGGACACATCCCACTTCTCTAAAAAAGTAAAAAAAACAAAGAGTTAACATGTCATTGCCCTTTGTTTAAATTTTTTTTTGTATTTCTGGTTCTTGTTCTTAGTTTTACCATAGACTGCCATCTCAACCGTTTGGTAGAGGTGTGTATTTTGAAAACTGGGGGGTCTATTAAAAAAAAAAACACCAATTGTTTTTATTAATGCCCCAAACATATAAAAAAAAGAAATAAATAATTTTTCCTTTGCTTTTTTCTTGGTGAGGACATTAAAGGGTTAAAAATGTTTTCCTGCAGCTCTAAAAAGAATTATTTAACTGACAACAGTGAAGAAACAGACAGCAAGAAAGTGTAAAGACCCATTATTCACTTTCTGATGATTTAAACTCCAACTTCAACAATAATCACAATATAAGTCATTTATTAACATTTGTTTGATGTAGATTCATTAGTTTTCATTTAATTACAAAATGTGTCTAAATATGTCTTCACGAGGAAGCGTCTTTAATTTGAATAAGGGTGGTGTACCAAATGGCGCAACGTACACTACGTATGTGCCCTAGGTGTCCGTATAGGGTATACACTTTGAAGTGCACTTTGTTACCAAACAATGGCATTTCACATTCTGCCCAGGAATGAAACAATACTGGACTGAAAAAGTGTAACAAAGTAAACCAGATTTTATTTTACAGATTCATTTGAGTATAAATTTAAGTGTAAAACAGTAAACTATTAAACTATTCCTATATTTTTAAACGGTAAATTTAAAGGAGTTAGTTACTGGTTACCTCGGTTTGGTAGTTTTTAGCGGTTTAAATCTGCAGGTTTAGATGAAACTAATCCAAAATTCATCCTTATAATCCATTAAGTTTGACAAACGTCCATCTGAAACAGAACATCCAGTTTATCTGTTTAATTTAATGTAATTTATACATAGAGAAAAATGTATCAGTTTATTATAAAACACTTTTAGATTGTGTTATTTCAGTATCATAGGCTTTGTCCTGGATTGCATGAAAATATAAAAGGCTAAAGGTCTGCTCTTTAGACTGGATTTAAAGACAACTGCTGAAATTCTAAAATCACTAATAATATTAAAACACTTGATTTGTACACAAACACTTAAAGACACAAAAATGATTGATTTATTGTGTTGTGCTAACCATTACACCATGGAACCACCAAAAAAATACTTGGTCAAGGATGTCAGTTCTGTTTACAATCCTCATTATACAGTTTTTAAAAAGGTTCAGTAAAGTTCTAGCATTGTTTGTGTAACAGGTGCCTAGGGGACCTGTCACCTGTTTCGTGTTTCGTCCCGTTCGTTTGAGTTAATTAACGTTCTGTGATCATTAGTTTAGTTAATTAACTCCGTTTTGTTATTGGTTTGACTTGTGCACGTGATTGGGTGTCTTTCTGTATTTATGTCCATTGTTTCGTGTCTTTGGGGCTGGTCGTTTTTGTTTTATGTCACGTAGTCTCTTCTGTACCTCTTGCTTTGTGGTGTACTGCACCTTTAATAAAACTGTTTACGGCTACCTGCGTGCCTGGCTCCCTTCAGCGCGTGTTTATGGCGGCTTTGTATTCTGTATTCTGTTTATAAGTATTCTGATTATTCTGATTATGATCATTGGAGAACATTGTAACATGTTTATTGATGCTAAGCTGGCAACACTGTGGGGGTGTAACTCAGTGGCAGAGCATTTGACTGCAGATCAAGAGGTCCTCAGTTCGAATCTGGGTTCCCCCTTTAAGTACTTAACTCACCTCTTTTAATATTCTCCAGTATAAAGTGAATACAGCATGTTATAAAGACTCCTGTTATCAGTGTACAATTCTTGGTGGCACCTGAGTTTTATTTTTTGTAGTGATCTCAGTAACACTTATTAATGAAAATCAAAGGGCATTTACCTTTTTTTTATTTATAGTAATCTTCTTCCTCTAAACTATATTTCAAAGCCAAAACTACTTTTTAAAAATAATTATTAATTAGAAGGCCATAAGACTGAAGATCTAGACTAGAGGTACCCAGTTTTATCCCAGGTTTCGACACCCCAACTTGACAGTGTCATGTGTTTTGACTGTTGTGGGTAAATCTACCCGCGCGTTCGTTTGAAAAGGAGGAGATCACACCAACAGTTCTGAGTGAAGAAATAACATTTATTAATACAACAGAAATCTGGGGAGAAGAGCGCAGTCAACAACCCGTGCCCGATCTGCCTGTTCTCCGACCTCGCTTTTCTGACTCCATGTTCATATACTCTTCTGCACAGGCCCCCACCTTTGCTGCTCTTCCATCTCAGATTGACCACCTGTGGGCCTCCCCGCCCGAGCAGAAGTTATTCTGCTTAGTGTAAAATAATGATGCTTCTTGTTATCAGAACGTTTGTAGTCAACCGACCCGTATAATACTATTCCCTGCCGGTGACTCCCTTCTGCACATCCTGACCTTGACACAGAGATACATTCTCACATGGGTCTGGTTAGAGAACAATACTGGCGTGTTAAACTTCAGAACTTAAGCAATATTAATGCCTGATATAAATGAATAATGCTTTGATCTACAAATACTAATCGTAAATATTATATGCGTAATAATGCTCATTATTTTTTCCCTTCAATCCCCCTTTTGACCTTTCCTAATGAAAGGTCAATTAAACATACATATTAAACATGTCACCCCCTTTTGGGTCCTTCTGATCCTCATCCTGGTCCTCTCCTTCTCCCAACAGTGGCATCATGATCGCGCCCTTTGGTTCCTGTTTCTGGAACATTGAAGTAATGAACCTTTCTATTAATGATCTAATGCAGGGTATGCAGCAACAGCCACAGGTTATCAATATAGCCAGAAATACTGCAATTGAGGTAACAACAGATAAGAAGGCTGCTTTCCATTTTCCGAACGTCCTTTCTAACCACCCAGTAATTGGATTCTCGACACCTGAGTTTTCTTTCATCTCTTTAGACAGGGCCTCCAGGGCCTGCAAGGCCCTCGTAACCGAACCGTCGGGAGCTGTGTTGTTTGGTATGAAGGTACAGCACACGTCACCGAACATAGAACAGACACCCCCTTTTTCCGCCAATAACATATCTAGAGCTATACGATTCTGTACAGTCATGAGAGATGTTGCTGCCAATTGCTCCGATAAACCTGTGATCGCGGCTCGGGTGATATTAGCCAACCTCATTACCTGGTAGTTAACATAATTTATGCGATCAACATTTTTGTTGGGCGTGATGGGAAACAAGGCCGATATAATGGGAATGTTCTCAAATCCTGCAGCCACTTGGTTTGCTAGTTTAAACTCATCTGGCACACCTCTTGGAACACCTATGGCATCAATGTACGTTGGGGTGTTCTTAAGGAGGTCAAACTCTTCATTTGCTTCTCGTTTTCTTCTTGCAGACTTACCCTCTAGGTGTCTGGGGCCTAATAAAACAATGGGAGAGGTCAGTCGCACCATGGCACAGAGACCTCTGGCATTGAGTGGTATTCTGATATATAACCTGTCGTGGCCACAATAATAATATAATCCCGCTCGGGCCCAGGGGCCCACTGAGTTACTGTCACCATCTTGATAGGTGACATTACACCAGTCTTGGTTGATGTCACCCAATACCTGAACTACATTCAATCCCCCACCTCCCGTCTTGTTAAAACAAGTAAAGTTGCCCTGTGTGGGGATCTTAAATGACCCTGATCCCGTTTTATTACTAATGACGGGAAATATGGACGCTAGTGTGGTGCAATTCTCGGGTGATGCCATCTGTGTCAGTCCAATCATACACCTGAATCCAACCGGGTCTCTGTCAGGATATAAGGGGGCAGGGGTAAGATAGAGAGGGGCGCGGGCTTGGGCGCATGCAACACAATCTTCCATCCCTGCCTCTTCTGCTTGTCCCGCCAGCCATTTTAACCATAAGTTATCTGAAACGTACCCTGCTGATAGTTTAACTATGTCCTCAGGTTTCCACTGTGAATAGTCGGACCCATGCAGACTACCTACCTGCGATTGTTCAGTGGTGTTTTTGCCTTGTGGAGAGGGTGACGGGGTTTGTTTCACCTTTCTCCGTCTAATGTTTACCCTTATGTATGCTGTCGGGTCTTTTCCACTCACTACCACTCCTAGACCCAAGAAAACGGTGGTGGGTGCCTGTAAATTATTTTTACCCCATTGAGGGATGCTGGACCAATTCATCGATAGGGTTAGCGGGTTGTGTGATCTCGATATGTCCCTCTGTAGGTGGGTGTCTTTCCACAGTGACTTGTGAGGGTCCTTCCACGATGTGGTGGGGTCCCAGGAAGGTCCCGTATATGCGATGGTGTCGGTAGCATACTCACAGGGTTTCCCTATTCTGGCTGCGGCTAAGTTATTGATGCCACACCTCAATTGTTTCTCTTCATTCCAACACATATACACATCGTAACCGCGCCACGAGTACTCTCTACTTCCACATTTAATTACTGAGCACAAATCGAACGTCCAGGTCGTGGTGTCCCCCAAGTGGTAGTCTAATTCTATCCCTCCCCAATACTTAATACATTCGCTTCTCTGCAACGCCCTTTTTGTTCGATTGCCCATATGGCCAGACGTTTCTACAGATGCTGCGACGTCTATGATGGTTAGGTTCATTGTTGAGTTACCGGGGGGTGGCTGTGGTATTCGTGAGGTGGTTAATATGATTAAAACTATTATGCTTGTCATGATTAGTGTTGTTATCATGACAACTTGAAACCAGAGGGGAGGACCAGGATCTACCCTAACTCGTTCCGCCAACCTTCTATATTGTCCCATTTTCCCGTGTTTTCCCCCTAAGCAGTTCAAGTTGATTATAGCCCTATATGTGTATGTGTAAAAGTGTGACGTCTTCTTTGATGTTCTGCGCTGGGAGCGAGGGGTAGACTACCCTCGTTGTGCTCCTGCCTCGGGGATTATTCTGCCCCTTTGATAGTTGAGGCCTGGGTCTCTGCCTCTTCCGTCGGTTCTTCGGCTGACCGACACTGTGTAAGATGGTACCACTGGTTTCCTTTGCTGCGCAATCTTACTGCGTGACTGGTTCTCTCAGTCACCAGGTAAGGACCCGTCCACCTGGGCTCCGACCACTTCCTCTTCAGGACCCTCAGGTACACCCACGGAGTTACAGGAACCTCAGCTGGGGTTTCTCTCGCTTCTACTTCTGCCTCACGCTTTTGCTGAACCGGTTCAGAAAAAACTTTACATACAGCTTTTAGTTCTTTATATAAATATTGATCCCCTCCTGGGGGTGGCAACTTAGGGTGTGTTAGCGCCGTTGCGGGTCCTGGAAATGACATTCCTCTTGTTATTTCAAATGGACTCAGGCCTGTGCTTCGGTTAACAGAGCATCTCATGCTCATTAGGGCAATGGGCAAGGCATCCAGCCAATTCATGCCTGTGGTGTGTCTAATCTTGGCCAATTTTCCTTTTAGTACACAATTAGCGTGTTCCACCTGTCCCTGAGACTGAGGGTGGTACACTGAGCCATAGCTATGCCTCAACCCCAGACTCTCTTCCATCCATCTGAGGTGCTTACTAGTAAAATGGGTCCCATTATCACTTCTTACACGTTTTGGAAACCCATGCTGTGGAATCCAATGGTTGAGCAGAAACTTACACACTGTTTTGGCATCTTCCTTTGCTGTTGGGTGAGCATCTACCCAACCTGAGTACCTGTCTACCACTACTAACAAGTATTTGTATCTTCCTACACGATCTATCATGTCAGTATAGTCTATCTGTATTTCCTCACCAGGTGTTAGGGGTCTCTGGTACTGACCATCCCCAGGTTTTATTGTTGGTGCCACTTTATGAACTTGACATACCTTACATGTTTTAATGTATTGTTTCACAATGTCTGAGAGTTGGGGGTGCCACCATTGTCCTAGATTGGTAAGGGTTTGTTTAATTCCCACGTGTGCGAGGGTGTGTGCTTCCTCGATTAGAGGTTTCAGTAAGTTATTCGGTATTACTGGCTTTTCTTTTGATGAGACCCATATCCCGTCTTTCTTTACCGCCCCCTTTGTGATCCAGATGGCCTTGTCCTCTGGAGATGCTTGTTCTTGGAGTTCTCCCAGCTCTTTTCCTGTGGGCACTTGTTCCCATAGATCATCTGACCTTATTACCATCATAGTGTTTGGGTTGGTGTACCCTGCTGCCCTTTTGGCTGCTGCATCTGCAGCTTCATTCCCTCTACTTATGACGTCAGTTCCCTTCTGATGTCCTCTGCATTTCACTATGGCCACCCTAGTTGGTAATTTTATTGCCCTTTCCAATCTCAGGAGCTCATCTCGGTGTTTAACAGGTTTGCCTCCACTAGTCATAAATCCTGTTCTCACCCAAATGGGCAGCTCCACATGAGCTGCCCCCACTACGTAAGCTGAATCTGAAAACACAGTAACTTCCTTTCCTGCTGATTCCTCTAGTGCTGCTATTACTGCCGATAGTTCTGCTTTCTGTGCTGATGGTGCTACTTCAACTGTACCATCTGTGACTACTTCAAAACTACCTTCCCTTAAATCACTCTCTTGTACCACCGCGCAATCCTGCTCTGATCTCCCCTGTGGAAGTCCTATAACCACAACCGTCTGTCCACAACCACTTTGATCCGTCTAGGGGATCCCCCTTTAAGTCAGGTCTGACTTTAGCTTGCAGCATGGCTTCTGCTGTACAATCATGAGGATCTCCATTCATGATGTTTTCTGCTATGTTTACCCCTGTGTGTGTGTAGGTGATGTTGGGTCCTGTGAGCACTTTGTTGATTCGTCTCTCTCTTAGTGGTGTCAACGTAAACATTGCTGAGTTGATGAATGCTAGTACGCTGTGTGATGTCCTCACATGTAGTGGGTGACCTATAATCAGATGTTCTATTTTAAGGACGATTTTTGCCAGGCCTGCGACTAATCTGACACAATTGTGTTGTTTTTTTTCTCTAAGGGGTCCAGTGGAGTGCATATGTAACGTAAAATTTCTCTGCCCCCATCCCCCTTTTTCTGGAACAGAACACCATTCACATGTGTGTCTGTTTCAGAAACATCCAGGTAAAATGGCTTGTTGTAGTCAGGTCTAGCCAGATCTGACGCATGTGCTAAGGTTTGTTTGAGGCGTATGAACTGTGACTCAGCCTCAGTAGTCCACGAGAGTAGGGCGGTGAGGTTGCGCATACCTTGTTCTTTCACCATCGCTCTGAGAAGGTAAGTGTGTCCATTGAAATCAGGTATGTAATGGCGGCTATACCCCACTAGGCCTAAAAATGAGAGCATGTCTTGTACTGTACGTGGGCGTGTGTGTGACAAAATGAGTGATCTGTGTGCTGATGACATACCAGTGTTTCCCTGCATTACAGTACGACCCAGAAACGTGACGCGCAGACGACAGCATTGGAGCTTTTCCCTTGATACCTTGAAACCACCATCTGCGAGGTGTTGGAGGACTGTATGTGTGGCGGTGAGACATGATGCAGCGGACGTCGCTGCTATAAGTAAATCGTCTACATATTGAATGAGTATAGTTCCTTGTGGCAGATCACATGTTTGCAAGGAGTCACGTAGGGCCTGGTTAAACAAACCTGGTGATAGAGCAAAACCCTGTGCTAAACGCGTGTAACGATATTGTTGTCCCTGAAAGGTAAATGCACAATAATCCCTACATGACAAATCTACGGGTACGCAGAAAAAGGCGTTGGCTAGGTCTATGCATGTGAACCACTTCATGTCTGGGGTCAACTCCGATAGTGCTGTATATGGGTTGGGCACTGCGATGGGCTGGGTCAACAATGCTGAGTTAATAGCACGCAAATCATGAGCCATACGAAATTTACCTGGTTCCTTCTTGGGAACTGGTAAAATGGGTGTATTCCACTCTGAGTGGCAGCGTTCTAGTACCCCTGATTTTTCTAAACTGCAAATGGTCAATTTCAGGGAGGCCAGGGCCTCCTTTTTGATGTTGTACTGTGGTAGTGAGATTGGGTGACCTGAGCGCATTTGAAATTTCACTGGAGTGCATTTTATTGCCCCTACGTCATTCGAACCCCGAGACCATAATGTTTCTGGCAACTGTGTGATCATGTGGGCGGCCCCATAGTGGTCACTATCTTCCCTACCGTGATGTCGTGATAGTAGGGTGTGTTCCATGATGATTAAGTCAGTCCAGGTGTCATTTATACGATACGTACATGTGGAGGGGGAGTAAGTGACATTTACCAATTGTGTGGGGATCCAGTCCCCTGCCATATGTGCCCTTTTAGTCATTGGACCCAGCTGTTTGGCCTCATATTGTGTGTGTAGGGCTAGGGAAACATGTGGATATGCCTCCTCACCCATACGATACCAAACTAATTGTTCCGCTGTCAGGTCCACTGGCGCAGCCACACCTTCTGGACCAACATAGATACATTCCCCTGTTATTGTCCAATGCCTCCCATCCAAATTGTCCATAAACAAATCATAATACAGATCCTCACACGTTTGATCATAAAACAGGGTGAGGTGCATGGGGTCCGGGGGAGGTTTGTAAGGGGCCAACGCCTCTAGCCAGGTGCGCCACATGCGGAAATGTTCCTCCAGCTGCGGACGACACAGAGGAAATCTTCCCCAGTACATGTTGACACATTCTTCGCGAGCTGGCGACAACAGGTACATGCCATAGGTACGGATGCCGCTGCAAACATGAGTTTTGCCGTCTGGCCAAGTTAACTGCAGTCCTTCTGTGGAACACATTATTTCTGCACCGAGTTTACACAATAAGTCCCGTCCACACAAATTACGAGGTGAGCTAGGTGCCACTAGAAAGCGGTGTGTGACGACCTGTGAACCATTTGATACAGTTAAAGGAATAGTCTTTATCATCGAAGTCTGTTCCCCTGAAAAGCCTCTGACCGCCACGTAGTCTGCACTTTGATAATCGGGGTGTGGGAGATGTTGTAGAGCTGAAAATGTTGCTCCCGTGTCCACCAGAAAACAGACAGTCCTTTGTTCGATGGTCAGTGACAGTATGGGTTCTGCCAGTACCCCGCTGTCCGTGGCTTCTCCGGGGCCCCGTCACTGGGGACCCTGAGGTGGGGTCCACACTGGGTACTGGCCAGGTGCCAGTTGGTGGTTTGGTGCCATGTGAGGAGGGGTCGTGGTTGGTCCTGCTGTGTTTAGGTGATGTGGGCAGTCATTTGCCCAGTGATCCCTGTCCCCGCAGTTAAAGCACCCCTGATTTCGAGGACGCAAACCCCTCCTGCCTCCCCATGATCCCCTTCTCCCTCTACCTCGTGGACGATTATGTGGGGGTCCTTGATACCCCTGATTTTGATAATAAGTTGGTGGTGCTGTTATCCAGGGCGTGGGATACACCTGTGGAGCTGGTGGTGGTGGCGGAGGTGGTGGTGTCGTATACTGTGGGTTCTGTTGGGACATATACTGTGGCATGGGTTGTGGTGTGGGTGTGGTAGCGTGAACTGGGAGCATGTTGTGTGAATCGTCCTTTTCTCCTTTCTTACTCTTTTTAACTTGACCCCTAAGTTCTACCAGCTGGAGCTTAAGAACCTCTGTCTCGTTCTTCTCCTTATCCCTCACCTGTTCGCTACATTTATCAAGGTGCTGATTCATTAAGAAGGTAAGCATCTTGACCCAGGCCTCATAGTCCATGTCAGATGCGTGATAGTCACTCTCTACCCTTGAACTTATATCTGTAGGCATGCCAGTCAAGATTGCACCCTTAAACCAGTCTATGGTGGCTGTCGAACAGCGTGAGGGGTGAACCCCTGTGGCTGTTACCCATTGATCTACAGATTTGGCGAAGTAAATGGTGGGCTCTTCCTTTTCGTCCCAGGGGAACTTACATATGGCTCCTGTCCTAGTTACGGGAAACATTTCACGCAGAACATTGTTAAAGGCCCCCGAATATTTATTAAAGTCCTCGTCATCTGCCACAGTGAACGTATTTGCTTTATTTTCCACTTCAGTCACTTGTGTTGGTGTTAAGGATTTAGAAAGTAAGGCCCTCATGTCACCCATTGCTAGATTAAATCCCGCTGTAAGTTGTGCTACTTTAATCAACCATTGATTTCCCCCTTTCTGTATGGGAGGAAGTTGATCAGAAAGCAATTGAACATCTCCCAGGGCAAATGGTTTGTACTTCACCCTTCCTTGGCAATCTGCCAGGAGAGGCATCTGAGTGTAGGCCTCTTGCTGTCGCTGTTGAGTGTGTGATCTAGTGTGTGAGTAAACTCCCTGCTCTGAGGAAGTGTCACTTCCTTGTTTCATTCTCTGTTCTAGCCCCTCTAGAATGTGTTGAGACAGGACCATGGTGCTTTCTAGTGACTGGCGTAATCTTTCCGTTTCTCTTGGCAAGGGGCGGCTCGCTGCTGGTGGGGGTGGGGGTGGTGAGCTGCAATGAGGCAGAGGTGGAGGAGGGTCCGCCCTAGCGGCTGCATCTGAACTCCCCACGTCATCATATTCCTCCTCATTACCCATATACTCCCCCTCAAGCAATGCAGATACAGTCACCTTGACCGGTTCCCTGCCAGGTGGTGTGAGCACCATACTTTGAGATTGTCTATCTGTATAACAATTAGGGGTTTGTATCTCCCTCTGTTTGGGACGTGTCCCAGGGTCACGTACACATTTTCCGTGAAAGGGGTTGTTACACTCTGTGACAACATCCCGTGGTGTTGAATGTATTGGGCTGCGCCCATCAGTTGGTGGTGGAGGGGCTGAGGGTGTTGATTCCACCCAGCGCTTAACTTCCTCCTGTTTGCACTGTTCTAAATTGGGGTACAGAGATCCTTGTGGTTCCTGTGGTTTGGGTTCGATCATAACTGCCCCAGATGAGATATTAATTACAGGCATCATGGTTGGTGATGGAGTTGATGTCACAAAATTGTTTTGTTGATATGGAGGTGGTTGTGGACAGCCCTTATCTTTGCTCAACTTTTCAGTCCCTGTCTCTGACTGCTCTAATTCTTTTTCAGCTTCACATGTCACTAAATAACCCAAATTACCATTAAACACACACTGAAACCTACGCAGGAGTGCCAGCATACGTTCCATTTCTGATACCTTCTTCTGTGCTGACTTCCACTTAATTATGTTGGCCTTCTCTAACTCCTGTCTAGCTTCCTTATGTTGAGCGACCTTTCGCTCCGTCACATGATTAAGAAACGAGCTCAGACAACATTTAGATGACATCTCGATCTCAGGAAACTCTTGCAGCCATGCCGTTATACACTGATGCACCCAGTTCTCAGCCTGTTTCTTATCTGCTTCTGTAGATTCCAACTCCCTTAATGCTTTACACAACACAGTGATCTGACCCTGAACTGGCTTCCATTCCCATCTACCTTGTCCAAATTTATGATCTAATTCTAAAGTGGGGTTTCTTAATACATTTGCCATGTCTGCTCAACCAATGGACTCACCTGGCACGGTCTTCAACTTCAATTCTACTTCTCAACTCCACGTGCTTCGTTAACACCGCAAGGTATCCGCACGGAGGATTTTCAAATCAGCTCTCCCCTGGAGGCGCTGCTTCTCCACGTGCTTCGTTAACACCGCCAGGTATCCGCACGGAGGCTTCTCACTCCACGTGCTTCGTTAACACCGCCAGGTATCCGCACGGAGGCTTCTCAAATCAGCTCTCCCCTGGAGACGCTGCTTCTCCACGTGCTTCGTTAACACCGCCAGGTATCCGCACGGAGGCTTCTCAAATCAGCTCTCCCCTGGAGACGCTGCTTCTCCACGTGCTTCGTTAACACCGCCAGGTATCCGCACGGAGGCTTCTCAAATCAGCTCTCCCCTGGAGACGCTGCTTCTCCACGTGCTTCGTTAACACCGCCAGGTATCCGCACGGAGGCTTCTCACTCCACGTGCTTCGTTAACACCGCCAGGTATCCGCACGGAGGCTTCTCACTCCATCTCCTGGAGGCAATACTCAACAATATAATGTTAGTTCCTCATGCTACTGTTCGCAGAGACTTTCACCCTTCACCTCTCAGTCACCTTTTAGTATGTTCAATATGCAGAATTTAGGTAATAGGTTTCTGCTTACCTCTTGAGTGGGCCCGTGTGACTGATGAGGATTCAGGCCCGTCTCGAAGATCTCTCCATGTGTCTCTATCCTCCCCCTTTCAACGTCGGGGTCGCCAAATGTGGGTAAATCTACCCGCGCGTTCGTTTGAAAAGGAGGAGATCACACCAACAGTTCTGAGTGAAGAAATAACATTTATTAATACAACAGAAATCTGGGGAGAAGAGCGCAGTCAACAACCCGTGCCCGATCTGCCTGTTCTCCGACCTCGCTTTTCTGACTCCATGTTCATATACTCTTCTGCACAGGCCCCCACCTTTGCTGCTCTTCCATCTCAGATTGACCACCTGTGGGCCTCCCCGCCCGAGCAGAAGTTATTCTGCTTAGTGTAAAATAATGATGCTTCTTGTTATCAGAACGTT
This sequence comes from Corydoras sp. C115, assembly GCA_019802505.1. NCBI lineage: Eukaryota > Metazoa > Chordata > Actinopteri > Siluriformes > Callichthyidae > Corydoras > Corydoras sp. C115. The sequence continues at coordinate 18,605 of JAFMOC010000749.1, read as the reverse complement.
TGTAGTCAACCGACCCGTATAATACTATTCCCTGCCGGTGACTCCCTTCTGCACATCCTGACCTTGACACAGAGATACATTCTCACATGGGTCTGGTTAGAGAACAATACTGGCGTGTTAAACTTCAGAACTTAAGCAATATTAATGCCTGATATAAATGAATAATGCTTTGATCTACAAATACTAATCGTAAATATTATATGCGTAATAATGCTCATTATTTTTTCCCTTCACTGTCCACTTCATCACTGAATTGCAATTAACACCTAAATTAGACAAAGAAAATTAAAAGAACAGATCAGATAAAGCAAACAATCACTTAATTATTTTTTAAAATATATAAACTGCATAATAAGTGTTGTAAACAGAACCGACATTTTTGTGCATGTGCGGTGGTTCCATGGTGTAATGGTTAGCACTCTGGACTTTGAATCCAGTGATCTGAGTTCAAATCTCGGTGGAACCTGCTCTTTTTCCGCTTGTAATGGTGGTTTCTGTTGTATCTATAGAAATCAAAGGGCACAAAACTTTTTTTATTTACTGTAATCATCTTCCACTAAACTACATTTTAAAGCCAAAAGTACTTTTTACACCAATTATTAGATTTTGACTAATTAAATTAATTCCTTTTTGTGCCAAAATAGCTCATTTAGGAAGAGCATAATTAAATTAATTCTTTTTGCAACCGTGATTGATGAGAGAACTCTGAGCACAATCCTCTCCTTCATCCATTTAAGTCCTTCAGGAAGGCGTTCAAATCCTGCCGACTACGCACTCATTGCCTATTCATTTTTAAAGTTTATGGCCTCTTTGAAAGGTAATGGAAGTGTTGTTGTACATACAGCATGTAATTCACTGACACACTGAAGATCGCCAAGTGAAAATAAGGGAAGCAAGTTCTCTGCAGTAGTCATGGTCGAGTGGTTAAGGCAAAGGTCTAGAAATCCTTCGTGATCCCCTGGGTGTGTTCAAATCTGCCGACTATGAGCTCACATCATTTTCAATGTTAAAGTTATTGGTCTTTTTCAAGGGTTAGTGAAGTGGGGTTCTACCTTCACGACATGTATCACTGATACAGTGAAGATCGAAAAGTGAAAATAAGGGAAGCAAGAGCTCAGCAGTGGGGGTGGCTGATTGGTTAAGGTGATGGACTTGAAATCAGATTGGATCCTCCGTTGCAGGTTGAAATCCTGCTGACTACAAACTCACAATCTTTATTGTTTTGAAGTTAGTGGCCTCTTTTAAAAATTGTGTTGTTTTAACTATACAATAAGAGTCACTGACACAGTGAAGATCGCCAAGTGAAAATAAGGGACAAAAGAAAGTAGGTGTAGGCATGGCTGAGTGGTTAAGGTAATGGATTTAAAGTCCATTTCGATCCCCTGGTGCAGGTTCAAATCCTGCTGACTGCAAACACCCAGTCTTCCTTATTTTTAAATTATTGGCATCTTTGAAAAATAATGGAAGTGTTGTCTTCACTATACGAGAAGAGTCACTGACACAGTGAAGATCGCCAAGTGAAAATAAGCGAAGTACAAACCCAGCAGTAGTCATGGCCGAGTGATTAAGGCGGTGGACTAGAAATCCATTGTGGACTCCCCGTGCAGGTTCAAATCCTACTACGGACTCATGGTGTTATTGATTCTAAAGTTAGTATCATTTTTGAAAAGTTATGGAAGTGTTGTGACTGAGTGGTTAAGGCGATGGACATGAAATCCATTGGGCTCTCCCCGCGCAGGTTCATATCCTGCCGACTACGCACTCACAGCCTTTTCAAAAAAAAAAAAAAGCCTTTTTAAAGTTTGTGGCCTCTTTGAAAGGTGTTTTTGTACGTACAGCAAGTAATTCACTGACTTTCCTGATTGGTTTGATTGTAACAGAACCATAGCTGTAATGTCTGAAAAATAAATTATTTGTCTTTTTAAAAAATAAACTTTAAATCCAGTCCACAGAGCAAACCCTAAACCCTTTTATATCTTTATGTAATTCAGGACAGAACCCATGATATTAAAATGACACAGTCTAAAAGTGTTTCGTAATGAACCAATAGTTTCTTCATGTATGAAATTACTTGTATATAGAATTTTAAATGGATCCTACATTTTGAATAACATCAAATTAGTCATTAGTGAAACAAGCTCTTTTGTTTCACAGATTTAAAAAGGATATAACAATTACATTAAATGTCAAACAACATTAAGCATTTTATAATGAACAGTGAAAGTCTTGAAAAGCCGATAAAAAAATGCACCTAAATTGTTAAAACGTGTTGACGCTCAACAAGGGAAAACTAGGGGAGGGGAACAAAGGGGAACTGGAGAAATGTGTTATTGCAGATTTTGTCCACTTGGTGGCAGAAGTCATTGAAATTCAAGTTTAGAAATTTAGGGTTGGTGGCACGGTGGTTTAGTGGTTAGCACATTCGCCTCTCAGCACTAGGGATTCCCGGTTTGAATCTCCTTCTGGGTGGAGTTTCCACGTTCTCCCCGTGTCTGTGTGGGTTTCCTCCGGGTTCTCCGGTTTCCTCCCACAGTCCAAAAACATGGATCAAGTCATTTGAGTTCTCCAAATTGCCCCATATAGAGTGTGTATGTGTGAGTGAGTGTGTGCCCAGCGCCCTGTCCTGGGTGTATCTGCCCAGCGCCCGGAACGTTATCCTTGGATGGGCATGGGGAACCCTCCCGTGACCCTAATATAGGATAAAGCGCAAGATAACGGATGGATGGAAATCCAATGACTCGGAATCTGCAATAACACATTTGGCACATTATGGCAATAGTTCTGTTCAATAGTTTAAACCATTCAGGGAAGACTTTATAAAAAAAACTTTGTAATGCTGTTATTTACATTTCAAATTATAAAATGTTTGAAGAATTTATTATTTCAAAAGAATAATTCTGATTTGTGTATTAAATGTCATTCTAAAAACAAAATAAGTAAAAATACAAATAAAAACATTCACTTAATTTAAAAAAATACACCAACAAAAATATTTAAAATAAAGAAAAATCTAAACAGCTAAAAATACAATGTAAACTGCTGTAATAGTAAAAACATTATAATAATAAAACACTAAAGTGATCAAATAAATAAAGAAAATAATAATTGCGTTATTATAATAGTGTTTAGTTTATTACAGTTTTATTCCACAAGGTGGAAGCAGTCAGTAAAATTCCTCTTCTTAAAGTCCTGCTCGTTGTGAGATGAAATGGATTTTTGTGTTTCATAATGTTATATCAACTGTCCCTCAAGTTACACTGTGCACATTTTATTACATTTAGATTAATTAACTTTTAATATAAATTTTGCCTTTTAAGCGTTTATGTCAATTTGATGGTAAAAATGTAAATGAGATGTTGGCAGTTTTCACCGCAAAATGGCAGTAGATACAGATGTACATTTACAGCACTTAGTTATACAAAAAAGAGAAAGTTTGAACTGGATCAACAAATGTACATTTAATAATGAAGTGCACTAAATGCAGCTTTACGTCCTGTGTTTTACACCCTAGATAGTGAACTAATATAAGAACTGTAGATCTATTAAAGACACAAAGATGTTTCCATAGAGAAAACGCTAGAACAGAATAAACGAGTTTAAAAGGAGTTCTTTATAGAAATTAAAACGTAAAAAAGCACACAAAAAGTTGCAACTATTAACATAATATTGAGTTTAATTTTAAAAGATAAACCAGTGCTTTAGGAATAAAAAGGTTGGAGGCTGTAAGCTGAATCACTGACTATTTTTTGTGAGAATCGACTCAGTGAGTCATAAGATCTAGAAGGTTGTACAGTTTGTTCTACACAGTTCTTTTAATCTGCTCTCTACTGTCATAAATTTAGATCCATGTTCACATCATTAGCTCTTTTTGTGGATCGTGATTTGAACATTGAAAAGCTGCTTTGAGACAATGCACTATTATAAAAAGTGTTCTGGAAAGAAACTTGAAGTATAACTCTTTGGCATGTTCTCCTGAATGAATGACTGCAGTAAACACAACTGCAGGTATGATGTATAAGACTTTTATCATTGAGGGATAGTTTTGATATTTAAAAACTATTTAAAGTTAATGATAAAGTGATTAAAGGCATGAATGGGTATCGAACCCATGACCTTTGGTTTACAAGACCAATGCCTTACCACTTGGCCACCATGCCCTCACTGTATAACACTTAATAATGAGAATCCTGATGAGAAGTGTTATCTTTGTGCTGATGGGAAACATGGAGTGTAACAGTTCACCACATTGAATCAGCTGAAAGAAACTTCTGCAGCATATTGAGAAACCTAATGTCTATTTTGTGTGTTGTGTGTTATTATACTAGTGCACAGAGACTTTAGGATTTTATTCAGATGGAAGTCATTAGTGAGAGCTTTTACAAGAAAAGTACAGATGAAGCATCAGCACAGAAGATGAAGATGCAGGAGGCCAAAAAATTAATTCATAAAATCATTTAATAACCAAATAAAATAAATTTCTACATTTCTGCTGATATTTCTATTTTTCTTTCACTATTTCTTCAAAATCCTGCTTCCAGATGCATTAGTATTGAAGGTCTCATTGTGTAGTTTTGTTTTTAATAAAGACCTCAAACATACAGGACTGAGATTATGAGATAATCAGCTGTAATAAACATATTGTATAGAGCTGATCAGAGATTTAAACATGGTACCTCTCACACTCTAAACACTCAACAGGACTTTTATTTCTTTTAATTATCTTCAATGTAAATAAGTTTAAATAATTAAGGTGAAATATTTTCAGAAAGCGCAGAATTTGACTGGTTGGTTGTTGGATTTGATTAATGAAAAGAAAACATGACAGACTTTTTACTGTCTAAAGAAATTCTTCTGTTGTGCTGCATTTTATAACCACACCCATAACAGCTTAACTAAATGAACAGAATACCAGGATTCTGACCACATTATTTCAGAATGGCCAAGCAGTTTATCACTGATGATGTCAAGTGAAATGTTCAGATTTTAGAGTAGAAAACACTAATGTAAATAAGTTTTCACATTTCTTCCGATCGTGCTTTTTGAATATGTTTATAATGTATTATAAAAAGCTAAAGGTCTCAGTGAAGAATCCTGCAGACTACAGACTCACTAGATTTTTAATTTATTAAGTTATACAGTGAGGACTGTCAAGTGAAAATGAAGGAAGTGGAAGCACTCACTTTAGTCCTGGCCAAGTGTTTCAAGTGATGGATTTGAGATCCATTGAGGTCTCTGTGTGCAGGTTGACTATGAACTTGTTTTATGTTCTTTGTTGGTGGTCTTTTTGAAGGGTTATGGAAGTGAGAGTCCTTACATTTTAAAGGGTCATGAAAGTGGCATAGCACCCGAGGAACATGAGTCAGTGAGTTGAACTGTCAAGTGTGAACTGTCAAGTGAAAGTGAAGAAAAGATCCACCTGCACTGTAGTCATGGGAGAGTGATTAAGAAATTGAATCTGAAATCTATTGGGGTCTTCCTGTGCATGGTTACATTTTTCTGGCTAAAGTTTCACTGTTTCCAATTTGGAAGTGGGTAATCTTACTGAAGATCATGGAAGTGACCTCATATCCATAAAAAATGAGTCATTTTCAGATTGATGCGATGCACCAGAAAGCCATTGACTCACTAGATTTTCAGTTTTTAAAATTTTGTTGATATTCCTAAGGGTTATGGAAGAGTCATTGTCCCCACAGAACATGATTAAGTTACACAGCGAGGACCGTCAAGTGAAAATGAAGGTCTTAAGTGGTTAAGGCGATGAAATTATAATCAGTTGGCACCTCCTTATATAGGTTTGAATCCTCCCGATTACGAATTTAATAGATGTTCAAATTGAAAGTGCACCTTTTGAACGGTTATAGAAGTGACAGTCCTTCCCTTTTAAATGTTAATGGAAGTTGTGTAGCACCTGAAGGAACTGAGTCAGTGAAACTTTGAAGACCATCACAAGAAAATAAAGAAGAACCAAGTACTGTGGTAGTCATGACCGAGTGGTTAAGGTGATGTCCTCAAAATCCATTGGGGTCTCCCTGCGCAGGTTCAAATCCTTCTGACTATGAACTCACCAAGTTAATTATTTTTATATATTTTAATCTAAATACATTATTTAAGAATCACTCTGTACCTCCACACTCTCTCATCCAATGAACCACACTTCTGGATTCTTCTGAGAGAAAATCATATTATCATCAAAAACAATGATAATATGCAACAAGAGATGAAGTTTATAACATTTATTGCATGATTCACTTCTCTTACAATTTCAGCACATCATACATCATCCAAGTAATAACAGCAACATAAAATCAACCAACAATACTACAGTATAACTGATGATTCACTACATGGGTATTTCATTAAAACAATAAGGCACAAGAGGGGGTGCATTACTGTGAATAATTCACAGAAAAGAAGTGTTGTTGAGACATATATAATAAATAAAACGAGTAGTTTCGGTCGTTGTCTGATTGGCTCGTTTGTCCAGCATTGACATAATTGATAATAATGCACACGTCTGACCGCTTCACAACGGAAATGTGTTGCAGAACACCAGTTTATTAACAATCTTTCTTTCAGTAAATGCATTTATTCACTATATTTTATGTCAGGTTGGGAGGGTTGGGAGGGTTGGGCCCCTCCCCTCCCCCCTGTCTCCTGTGTATCGGGTTTTGGCCGTTCGAGGCTTCCGTAGGTAGGGCCCATCCCCTTGAGCAGGGATTGGGTCCTACCTGATCACTTGTGACCTGCTGACTGCATTTCTAGCATGCCGGCATAGCAGTCAGCAGGTCAGCATTAGACTGAGCACAGTCTGAGCACACACGTTTGCGTGCTTATGCTCATACGTCACGTCGGGTTTTGTGTGGTGTTTTATTGAGTGCTGTAATTCGCCCTGCATTCAGCGGCCTTTCCGCTGCTTGTGGTATTTAGTTTATGTTCAAGTTTTCGGCACGTTTCATCGTGTTCTCAACGTTTCATCGCTGTGCTAAAGCTAATAAAAGCTTTTGTGTTCGCTTACCTGGTCGCCTGGCTGGATATCTCCAAACCACACCGCGCTGCGCCGCCCGCTTCCGGACGGCGTGCCCCGTATGTGACATTTTATTATAGTGTGTTTGTAAAAACACTTCTTGTACCTGTGGTTTATTCACAATAATGCACGCCCTCTCATGCCTTTTTGCTTTATTATGGTGGATATACATATATATATATATATATTATATAATATATATATACACAATAAATGACTTGGCCTTTAACACCACCATTCAGTATTATAAATAAATGTTAATTTGTCCTCAATCACTACTATAGTATCATATATTTTAGTGGCTTTCAGAAAAAACATCCCTGTCTTTTAATTGACTAGCTGCTTATATGAATAAATGTAAAAAGGTCAGAACTTTACTTTGTGTCATTAAATCATCAAGAGTGTAAAATGGCAATATGTAACACAACAGCACAACTCAGTGTTATCCTGAGTGCGGGGTTACTGATTCAGTTCTGACTGAATGTACTGGTACATTATTGAACTGTCTCCTTAACTAAAGCGTCTTTCAAACAACGATCAATACAGGAATATGGTTTCTCTCATGTGTGAATGCGCTGGTGTGATTTCAGATTACCCTGCTGAGTAAAACTCTTCCCACACTGTGAACAGGAATATGGTTTCTCTCCAGAGTGAATGAGCTGATGACGTTTTAGACTACACTGTTCAGTAAAACTCTTCCCACACTGTGAACAGGAATATGGTTTCTCTCCAGAGTGAATGAGCTGATGACGTTTTAGACTACACTGTTCAGTAAAACTCTTCCCACACTGTGAACAGGAATATGGTTTCTCTCCAGAGTGAATGAGCTGATGACGTTTTAGACTACACTGTTCAGTAAAACTCTTCCCACACTGTGAAGGAATATGGTTTCTCTCCAGAGTGAATGAGCTGATGACGTTTTAGACTACACTGTTCAGTAAAACTCTTCCCACACTGTGAGCAGGAATATGGTTTCTCTCCTGTGTGAATGCGCTGGTGGTGTTTTAGATTACCCTGCACAGTAAACCTCTTCCCACACTGTGAACAAAAATATGGTTTCTCTCCTGTGTGAATGCGCTTGTGAAGTTTTAGACTAATCTCATGTGAAAAACTCTTCCCACACTGTGAGCAGGAAAATGGTTTCTCTCCTGTGTGAATGCGCTGATGACTTTTTAGATGACTTCGCTGAGTAAAACCCTTCCCACACTGTGAACAGGAATATGGTTTCTCTCCTGTGTGAATGCGCTGATGTGATTTTAGATGACTCTGTAGAGTAAAACTGTTCCCACACTGTGAGCAGAAATATGGTTTCTCTCCTGTGTGAATGCGCTGATGACTTTTTAGAGTACTCTGTATAGTAAAACTCTTCCCACACTGTGAACAAGAATATGGTTTCTCTCCTGTGTGAATGCGCTTGTGAAGTTTTAGACTAATCTCATGTGAAAAACTCTTCCCACACTGTGAACAGGAATATGTTTTCTCTCCTGTGTGAATGCGCTGATGACTTTTTAGATGACTCCGCTGAGTAAAACCCTTCCCACACTGTGAACAGGAATATGGTTTCTCTCCTGTGTGAATGCGCTGATGACTTTTTAGATTACTCTGCATAGTAGTAAACTCTTCCCACACTGTGAGCAGGAAAATGGTTTCTCTCCTGTGTGAATGCGCTGGTGACTTTTTAGATGACTCTGCTGAGTAAAACTCTTCCCACACTGTGAGCAGGAATATGGTTTCTCTCCTGTGTGAATGCGCTGATGACTTTTTAGATTACTCTGCATAGTAAAACTCTTCCCACACTGTGAGCAGGAAAATGGTTTCTCTCCTGTGTGAATGCGCTGGTGACTTTTTAGATGACTCTGCATAGTAAAACTCTTCCCACACTGTGAGCAGGAAAATGGTTTCTCTCCTGTGTGAATGCGCTGGTGACTTTTTAGATGACTCTGCTGAGTAAAACTCTTCCCACACTGTGAGCAGGAATATGGTTTCTCTCCTGTGTGAATGCACTGGTGTTTTTTAAGACCAGATTGAGTTGTAAAGATTTTTCCACACTGCACACAGAAAATGTTTTTTGCTTTGATGGACATACACATGTGTTTTTTGAGTTCAGACATTTTGGGTTCTGCTTCTGTTGAGAGAACAATTTGTAAAAGTCAGACAACTAATTCAGTAATTAAACATGTAAACAATGTATGAAAATAACTAACCAACAAGTTTTTGGTTTGTATAACTAGGACAAAAATCATTTAATCAAACGAATAGCTATGTTTTTTAATCAAATGAGTAGCTGCTTTGTATTTTTTTTATTATTGTCATGTATACTGACACATCACAAATATTTTTTATGGTAATATTTAAATCTATGAGAGTTTCTGTCAAGGTTCATCTTTACTCATATCCAGCATTCTCTCTGATATGTTTTGCTGCCTGGCAATTATTCTAATTCAAAACTTTTAAAATAGGTGGGCAAAATAATGTTTTAAATGTTTAAATGTAAATAATAAAATGTTTTAAAAAACCTTTAAAGTAACATTTTTTCTTTTATTTTACCTGAATAAATTTAATTTATTTTACAACATCAATAACAAATCATGGGGAAAAAAATGTAATTGCATGTTTTATTCATATGTGCATTAACCTTTAATTACAATTATTCATTCATTCATTATCTTCCGCTTTGTCCTATATTAGGGTCGCGGGGGATTCCCCATGCCCATCCAGGGGAGAACATTTCGGGCACTGGACAGATACACCCAGGACAGGGCACCAATCTATCGCTGGGCAATTTTGAGAACTCAATTGACTTGAACCATGTTTTTGGACTGTGGGAGGAAACCGGAGAACCCGGAGGAAACCCACGGGGAGAACATGGAAACTCCACCCAGATGGGGATTCGAACCGAGAATCCCTAGAGCTGAGAGTGCTAACCACTAAGCCACCGTGCCGCCCTTAATTACAATTATTTTAAATATAATTTTTATATTTATTTGTGTTTTTGCTATCAAACTGATGCTACAATAAGTGAAAATTGTTCATTTGGCCATAGCACATACAATAAATACAGATTTAAAAATATTTTTTTAAAATAATGTGCAGTTCACAGAGGATTGGAATCATGATTTGATTTTTTTAAAAAGCAGCATGGGGAGGAAAAAAAGTGGTACTTCAGTGGTTATGGTTTTGGCTTCAATCTGAAGGTTAGGGAATTTAAATCCCAAGTTAAACTATAAGGACATTGTGCAAGACCCCTGACCCTCATTTAAACAGGGGTACTGTATCATTGCTGGCCCTCTACTCTGACATAAACCATCAGGTCAGTACACTTGTAAAGCACTTTGGATGAAAGTGTTCGCTAAATGACCATGTATAAGTGCAAAGATGAGCAGAAGTTATACTATATATAACTATATATAAGAAAACAATTCAAACAATTTCCACAAGTTCAGTGCAGTCACAGCTGATACTGCCCCAAAACGCACACAAATTAATCAATCAGTGCTCTTATTTAAAGTGATTTCAGACTGTCTCCAAAAATATAATTAGTTTACCTTGGAAGTTATACTTTACCTAAACAAATATTGTTTACCACAGAAATAGACAGGATAGAGCTCCTTAATGGTTTAAATTGTGACAGTAAACATGCAATTCAAATAATTTTTGATTCATTGACAATAAACTCCAATTTTAATCATTACTTACCTTTATCCTTTGTGTCCTAACATGAAGTTGTTTGCAGTTTAGTCTAAGGAGCAAGGCCCATGTCATGGCTTTATAAATGTTTCAAATTAGTCAACCATTTGGAGCAATTCACAGCCCCACCCACACTATCATTTAACAATAGAACTGAGAATTCCTCATAATTTCACCTGAAAGCCTTTTTGCCCTTTTCATAAGTAGTATAAGCATAAAACATTCTATAGTAACTTGAAATTGAAATTGGTTTGAAGGGAATTCATGTGTTGGAGCATTAATATTCTTATGTACAGTTGGATTTGTCCGATGTTTTTTAAAAAAATGTTTGTTAATTGAACATATTAAAACAATAAAAAAGGATAGATCTCAATTATACTGACAATAATCTACCCCAACTTTGAAAAAATATCCTAAAGTTTGCAAGTCAGTTCAGTTTGGTTCAGTGTAAATCTCAATATATTGCAAAATGTTGCAATATAAATTCTTAGCACCTATAGTTGAATATAAATATTGTTATCTGCAGTTGATGAAAGTTTCAGAGATGCATTCCAGAACAAAGGAAACTAATTGCATTCAAAGTCCCTTCAAACTAACCCAAACTAATAGCACTTGCCACAGAAAAACACAGGTTAGAGCTACTTTAGTGTTTTAATTGTGACAGTAAACACGTCCAAGAACTTATTTCTGATAAAATACTATCAATTTAGTTTCCAAATCTGATTAATTGAAAATAATATTATTTTCTAATTATAACTTACCTTATCTTCTGTGTCCTAAAAAGATGTTGTTGACAGTTTACTCTGTGGAGCATGGCTTGTGTGATGGCTTCATAAATTTTCCAAAGTAGCCAACCATTTGCAGCAATTTACAGCCCCACTCACACTATCATTTGACAATAGAACTGAGAAGTCTTCAAAATTAGCATAGAATATTCCAGATCAACTGGGACTGGTTGGATTTAAATTATTTTGCAAGTTCATGTCTTGAAGCATTAGCATTCTAATGTCTCATAAATATTATTGTCTGCATCAGGGATGCTTTACAGAACAAAGGAAACTAATTGTAGTCAAAGTCACAGCTGATACTGCCCCAAAGAAAAACACTTACACGCAATGTATCAATCAGTGCTCAGAGTTTTCTGAAAAAAAATCGTATTTTTTTGTAGATTACCTATCTGTAACTCAAGTCACTTAAAAATGCCACCACCACAAATAGCACTTACTCGCATCAGCTTACTGAAGCTTTCCATCAGCATTTGTTTTACAAATTATTTTTTGACATTAATAAAATAGTCTCATTAAAACTTTTTTTTCTAAATTAGTAATTACAAGAGTGATTCTTTTCTGCCTGTAGACAAAGGGGTTCAAGAATAAGAGCCATTATTCTGTGGCAATGGCATATTTGGAAATGTGTAGAAAAAAGAGGGGTTGGCTTGGCTTCGCTTGCTTCAACTGTGGTATCTTTCTTTAGGAGACTTTACAGTGCTTTTAAGTTGGGGGTATGTTAGTGTTTAGATAATTAAGGGAATTTTTTTTTACTTATTTTACATAAACAAGAGCCTGATTAATTAAGTAGTATCATAATTAAAACTCTAAAAAGTAGTTCCAACCTGTTTTTCTTGCTGTGGTAAGTGTTATTTGTGGTGGTGGCATTTTTAAGTTTTTAATTTTAAACTTAACTCTTTTTGAGCACCTACGTCTAATAATGAATGTTAAAATTACGGCTTACAGAAGAGAGTAAATAAATGGTATGCATTTTATATTGATTATCTGAATTTTGATTTAATTATCAGTGTTCTTTGCTGTAAAGCATTATACTGATAACATCCGGTCTGATGACATACATTTACATTTAGATTTACATTTATTCATTTAGCAGATGCTTTTATCCAAAGCGACTTACAAATGAGAACATTACAAGTCAAGACATAACATGCAGCTTCACTCTGAGTTTTCATAAATAATAAAATTTGAAAAAGTTTGGGACCTTTAGGCTCTACTGCGCTGGCGTCTGAACGATTTTATAAATTTGAATTAGCATTTCTTTTTTGTCTTTGTCATAAACAGTCATCAAATACACCATTTTGAAGATAAAACTGTCAATCTCCAATCTCTAATTTAAATATTATAACAGTGTTATTTTAGTCAAAATTTTTTAGTTTGTTTTAATACAAGTGCTTGTGAAGGCTTACTGTTATTAATCTCTTATTCTAAGTGCTAAAATGCCTCAAATCCACCACAGAGACAGCTTCAATGGTCTATAAAATAGAGCCTTATATTTTTTTTTGCACAAGCCGATTATATCCTTAAAATATAGGTAAACAGAGAAACTGTTGATTGAGGATGCAGAGGAAAGAGGCTCTAAAGTATGGATTTAGAAGATGTAGAAATGTTTGATTAAGGATATGATCCAGTTCAATTTTGGTATGTAAGTGTTTTAATATTTTTAAATGTTTTTTATGTTCATTCTCTGCATATGTGATCACTCAGTGTGTAAAACCACCCGTCCTCTATTACCTCTATTATCATTAGCATTCTCATAAACATGTGTGAAGGAGGCAGGGAGAGGAGTCTGTTAACACACTGAGCACAGAGCTTTTATTCACTTATATAGTATATACAAAACATTGTTTTTCTTAATATTTAAAACAAAAATAGCACAAATAATGCATTAGGACAGAATGAAAATGGAAGAAGAAAGAATCCAGTCCTATCATTACAGACAGAGAGTCAGAGGAATAAGTACATAAGCATTGTGTCTTTCTGTTGTACATACAGTTCACGTTTGTGTGTGTGTGTGTGTGTGTGTGTAGAACTTCACTGGGGTTTTAACCTCGCAACAGCTTACTGAAGCTTTCAATCAACATTTGTTTTACATATTATTTTTAGATATTCATAAAATAGTGTCATTAAAACTTTTTTTTCTAAATTAGTAATAATAAGAGTGATTCTATTCTGTCTGTAGACAAAGGGGTTCAAGAATAAGAGTCATTATTCTGTGGCAACGGCATATTTGGAAATGTGTAGAAAAAAGAGGGGTTGGCTTAAGGGGTTAACTTGTGTCAACTGTGGTATCTTTCTTTATGGGACTTTACAGAAAGTGCTTTTAAGTTGGGATATGTTAGTGTTTAGTTGAGTAAGGCAATTTATTAAACTTATTTTTACATAAAGAGGAGCCTGATTAATTGAGTAGCATCATAATTAAAACTCTAAAAAGTAGTTCCAACATGTTTATCTTGCTGTGGTAAGTGCTATTTGTGGTGGTGGCATTTTTAAGTTTTTAATTTTAAACTTGACTCTTTTTGAGCACCTACGTCTAATGAATGTTAAAATTACGGCTTACAGAAGATAGGTCACTTTAAATATGGTATGCATTTTATATTGATTAGCTTAATTTTGACTTAATTATCAGTGTCCTTTGCTGTAAAGCATTATACTGATAACATCCGGTTTGATGACATAACATGCAGCTTCACTCTGAGTTTTCATAAATAATAAAATTTGAAAAAGTTTGGGACCTTCAGGCTCGACTGCGACCGGCATCTTACGATTTTGTAAATTTGTAGCTGTTACGAGCTGTCCGTTTTTCCCCGGAAGAAGGGCGGCTATCGCGGAGATGTAGCGATCAGCCGCTCGCGCCTTGAAGAGCGCTCCCGGGTACCGACCACGCGGGGAAGAATGCGTGCGTCGGCCCACGGCGAGCGCTCCCACGGGATACGACCCACGCGGAGAAGGTGCGCAGCGCCGACCCGTGGTTGAACGCGGAAGGAGAGTCCAAAACACTGGGATAAAATCCAAAATGTAAATTTAATAAAAGTTGGTGACGGGACACCAACAGAAAGGGGGAACAAACGAAACAAAGTAACATTGGGTATGAAACCACAAAATAAAGACGTGCGCCAAGTACCGGGATAACAAAGATTAAATAACAAACCCAACTAAACATGTGACCAAAATCAACCAATCACCCAAATGAGACAATGAAGGTCCAAACGAGGGACAGGTGCCACAGGCACCTGTGACAGTAGCATTTCTTTTTTGTTTTTGTAATAAGCAATTTTAATGATAAAACTGTCATCATTTTGAACATGTAACCCAATCTCCAATTTAAATATTATAACTGTGTTATTTTAGTCAAATTTATTTGCTTGTATTAATACAAGTGCTTGTGAAGGCTTACCGTTATTAATCTCTTATTCCGACTGTAAGCGCTAAAATGCCACAAATCAATATATAGTCTATAAAGTACAGCCTTATATGTTTTTTTTGTAAAGAAGTCGATTATATCTTTAAAATACAGGTAAACAGGGAAACTGTTGATTGAGGATGCGGAGGAAAGAGGCTCTAAAGCATTGATTTAGAAGATGTAGAAATGTTCGACTAAGGATGTGATTCAGTTCAAGTTTGGTATGTAAGTGTTTTTAATATTTTTAAATATTTTTATTTTGATTCTCTGCATGTGTGATCGCTCAGTGTGTAAAACCACCCATCCTCTATTCATTAGCATTCTCATACACATGTGTGAAGGAGGCAGGGAGGGGAGTCGGGAGGGGAGTCGGTTTACACACTGAGCACAGAGCTTTAGTTCACTTATATAGTATATACAAAATATTGTTTTTCTTAATAATTTAAACAAACAATAGCATAAATAATGCATTAGGACAGAATGAAAATGGAAGAAGAAAGAATCCAGTCCTATCATTACAGACAAAGAGTCAGAGGAAAAAGTACATAAGCATTGTGTCTTTCTGTTGTACATACAGTTCACATGTGTG
Source organism: Corydoras sp. C115 (assembly GCA_019802505.1). Classification (NCBI taxonomy): domain Eukaryota; kingdom Metazoa; phylum Chordata; class Actinopteri; order Siluriformes; family Callichthyidae; genus Corydoras; species Corydoras sp. C115. Next base: position 3,117 of record JAFMOC010000749.1, on the reverse strand, counting down.
TGTGTGTGTACTTTACTGGGGTTTTAAACTTTTTTTGTAATGAGAACATTACAAGTCAAGACATAACATGCAGCTTCACTCTGAGTTTTCATAAATAATAAAATTTGAAAAAGTTTGGGACCTTTAGGCTCTACTGCGCTGGCGTCTGAACGATTTTATAAATTTGAATTAGCATTTCTTTTTTGTCTTTGTCATAAACAGTCATCAAATACACCATTTTGAAGATAAAACTGTCAATCTCCAATCTCTAATTTAAATATTATAACAGTGTTATTTTAGTCAAAATTTTTTAGTTTGTTTTAATACAAGTGCTTGTGAAGGCTTACTGTTATTAATCTCTTATTCTAAGTGCTAAAATGCCTCAAATCCACCACAGAGACAGCTTCAATGGTCTATAAAATAGAGCCTTATAATTTTTTTTGCACAAGCCGATTATATCCTTAAAATATAGGTAAACAGAGAAACTGTTGATTGAGGATGTGTTACGGTTCACCGGGGCAAACCGAGAGACGTGGGTGGATCCGCTACTCGGAAACGACAAGGTCGGGGCGGGGATATGATGTCAACAAGTGTTTATTCAGCCACAGACAGGTAACCGTAACATTACACACTGCGGCTGCGGAGGCGGGGCCTGACGTCACGGCGTCTGACGTCAGCAGGGCCGTGTTCCAAAACGCAGCGAGAACAGGGTGGTGTGTGGCTGAATATCCGTGGAATCAAAGGCGGGACGTAGAACAGCAACAGAGCACAAACACAGGACCAACACGGAGACGAGGTGCAATCGAGACAGGACGAGACGAGACCAGGACGTAGCGAGAACACAGGACGAGACTAGGAACGGGCGAGACTAAGAACATGGCATGACTAAATACAAAGCGAGACAAAGAACAAGGCGTGACTAGGGGTGAGGGCCAGAGTGGACGAGGCGTGACAAGGTAGGTGTGCAAACCAAGACCAACTAGCCAGGAGTGACGGGAGTGAGCTGCTTAAATAAGGACAGTGATCAGGAACCCAGGTGTGCATAATTACAGGGGCGTGAACATAGAGACCAACCCACACCATGTGACCAAAACAAACCGTGACCATGTGACAATAACAAAGCATGACAGGACAGAACTAAACACGTGACCATAACAAAGCATAACTAAGACTACACATAGCAGGTGACAAGGACAAAGCATGACGATCCTAAACACAACAAATGAACATAACTAAGTCTAACTAAGAATAAACGCTATTTAAACACGACACATGAACATAACTAAGTAAAACTAAGAATACACACATGACACTGACAAGGCAAACATGACACTAAACACAACACACAAACATAACTAAGAATACATACTATTTAAACACGACACACGAACATAACTAAGTCAAACTAAGAATACGCACAACATGACATAGACAAGGCAATACAATGCAAACAGAATGTGCTAAATGAGGGGCGGGGCTACCCCTGGAGGCACCGCCCCTCCATGTCTAACCATAACAGGATGCAGAGGAAAGAGGCTCTAAAGTATGGATTTAGAAGATGTAGAAATGTTTGATTAAGGATATGATCCAGTTCAATTTTGGTATGTAAGTGTTTTAATATTTTTAAATGTTTTTTATGTTCATTCTCTGCATATGTGATCACTCAGTGTGTAAAACCACCCGTCCTCTATTACCTCTATTATCATTAGCATTCTCATAAACATGTGTGAAGGAGGCAGGGAGAGGAGTCTGTTAACACACTGAGCACAGAGCTTTTATTCACTTATATAGTATATACAAAACATTGTTTTTCTTAATATTTAAAACAAAAATAGCACAAATAATGCATTAGGACAGAATGAAAATGGAAGAAGAAAGAATCCAGTCCTATCATTACAGACAGAGAGTCAGAGGAATAAGTACATAAGCATTGTGTCTTTCTGTTGTACATACAGTTCACGTTTGTGTGTGTGTGTGTGTGTGTAGAACTTCACTGGGGTTTTAACCTCGCAACAGCTTACTGAAGCTTTCAATCAACATTTGTTTTACATATTATTTTTTTAGATATTCATAAAATAGTGTCATTAAAACTTTTTTTTCTAAATTAGTAATAATAAGAGTGATTCTATTCTGTCTGTAGACAAAGGGGTTCAAGAATAAGAGTCATTATTCTGTGGCAACGGCATATTTGGAAATGTGTAGAAAAAAGAGGGGTTGGCTTAAGGGGTTAACTTGTGTCAACTGTGGTATCTTTCTTTATGTGACTTTACAGAAAGTGCTTTTAAGTTGGGATATGTTAGTGTTTAGTTGAGTAAGGCAATTTATTAAACTTATTTTTACATAAAGAGGAGCCTGATTAATTGAGTAGCATCATAATTAAAACTCTAAAAAGTAGTTCCAACATGTTTATCTTGCTGTGGTAAGTGCTATTTGTGGTGGTGGCATTTTTAAGTTTTTAATTTTAAACTTGACTCTTTTTGAGCACCTACGTCTAATGAATGTTAAAATTACGGCTTACAGAAGATAGGTCACTTTAAATATGGTATGCATTTTATATTGATTAGCTTAATTTTGACTTAATTATCAGTGTCCTTTGCTGTAAAGCATTATACTGATAACATCCGGTTTGATGACATAACATGCAGCTTCACTCTGAGTTTTCATAAATAATAAAATTTGAAAAAGTTTGGGACCTTCAGGCTCGACTGCGACCGGCATCTTACGATTTTGTAAATTTGTAGCATTTCTTTTTTGTTTTTGTAATAAGCAATTTTAATGATAAAACTGTCATCATTTTGAACATGTAACCCAATCTCCAATTTAAATATTATAACTGTGTTATTTTAGTCAAATTTATTTGCTTGTATTAATACAAGTGCTTGTGAAGGCTTACCGTTATTAATCTCTTATTCCGACTGTAAGCGCTAAAATGCCACAAATCAATATATAGTCTATAAAGTACAGCCTTATATGTTTTTTTTGTAAAGAAGTCGATTATATCTTTAAAATACAGGTAAACAGGGAAACTGTTGATTGAGGATGCGGAGGAAAGAGGCTCTAAAGCATTGATTTAGAAGATGTAGAAATGTTCGACTAAGGATGTGATTCAGTTCAAGTTTGGTATGTAAGTGTTTTTTA
>JAFMOC010000748.1:127500-175000 GCA_019802505.1 Corydoras sp. C115 | reverse complement strand
TCCTCACCGTCCACGTCATCTGATCATCGTCATCGTCTGATCGTACAGATGTGGTTCTGTACTCCAGCTGTTCCTCTCGATACTGCGTTGGTCCTCTTTACTCTGTTCTGATGGTCAGGACGTCCACAGAGCAGCTGGTATTCGGGTGGTGGAGGACAGATTCTGACCTCTGATCTGTCCTCCCCTCTGTATTCCCTCTTGACGTCATTGAACAGCCGTGTCTTTCTTTGGCGTCTCTGCAGATATAAACGAGTGTCTGAATCCTGGGATCTGCAGTCAGATCTGCATCAACCTGAAAGGCGGCTACAAGTGCGAGTGCCACGAGGGTTATCAGATGAACACCACCACCGGCGTGTGCAAGGCAGTAGGTGGGTGAGCGCGCAGCGGGACGTGCGGATGAATCGGCCGTTTAACGGAGGGTGGAGGTCTTCGGGGACTCGGTGTGGGTGTTCCCCTTGATGCTGCTCGAAGGCAGGCAGTTTGTCTGAGCTCGCGGTTTTAGAACCGAGCGCGGATGTTCTCTGAAGCTTCACCCACGCCCAGCCTCGACTTCAGAGAGAACGTAGCTTTAGTATTTTGGCTCAGATGGAACCTTTATATTTTGACGGCTTGCCGTGATGAAGCTAAAGCACTTAGTGGTTGTTCTGATGTTTTGAAGGTCAGGTCACATGACTCCAAATTCCAAATCCTAAACTGGCTTTCCTCTCCACCTCCGGCCTTTAGGCATCCATCTCCCAATATGTCCAAATATCATCATATAGAACACCCGAAGTGTGTAACGTCGTGTTCTGAAAAACATGCATCCATTATCTTCTGCTTTATCCTCTATTAGGGTCGCGGGGAAGGTGGCCCATGCCCATTCAGGGGAGAACGCTTCGGGCGCTTGGCAGGTAGACTGGCGTCCTGTCCTGGGTCTATCACTGGACACGCGCGCACACACACACACACTATATGGGGCAATTTGGAGAACTCAATTGACTTGATCCATGTTTTTGGACTGTGGGAGGAAACCGGAGAACCCGGAGGAAACCCATGCGGACATGGGGAGGACATGGAAACTCCACCCAGATTGGGATTCGAAGCTGAGAGGAGAACATGCTAAACCACCAAGCCACCGTTCCGCCTCAACCACCAGCACCAATCAAATTTACTTATTTGGTGTTTCCAAAACTATAAACTACCAAAACAAAATTTTGAAGTGTAAATGTATTCATTCATTCATTATCTTCCGCTTTATCCTCTATTATGGTTCGCGGGGGGGGGGGTTCCCCATGCCCATCCAGGGGAGAACGTTTCGGGCGCTGGGCAAATCTGTGCACACAGAATTCAATTGGGAATTTGGAGAATTCAATTGACCTTGAATCCATGTTTTTGGACTGTGGGAGGAAACCGGAGAACCCAGAGGAAACCCACACGGGGAGAACATGGCAACTCCACCCAGATTGGGATTCGAACCGGGAATCTCTAGTGCGGAGAGGAGAACATGCTAAATCTTATTTTGTCTGAATGCTGCTCTGACTGAGAAACCATTGAAGTCTTCGTGTTTGGTTTATTCGTCCCGCGTTCCTGCGTCTTATTCGTTTCCTGTGCCGCAGGAAAAGAACCATGTCTGCTCTTCACCAACCGGCGGGACATCCGGAGGCTGGGGCTGGAGCGGCGCGAGTACACGCAGATAGTGGAGCAGCTGCGCAACACCGTGGCTCTGGACGCTGACTTCGCACAGCAGAGGATCTTCTGGGCCGATCTGGGTCAGAAGGCCATCTTCAGGTAACTGAAGTTCTGAAGTTCCGGTGTGGCTCTGCAATCGGCTACGTCACGGAACACGCCGAAGGACGCGTGAGACGATGTTGAGATCATCTGATCCGTCTCGTCTTTAGCACGGTGCTGGAGAAGCGGGAGAACGTGGTGAACCACACCAAAGTGATGGACGTCCAGATGCCGGTGGGGATCGCGGTGGACTGGATCTACAAAAACATCTACTGGTCAGATCTGGGGAACAAGGTGATCGGCGTGTCCAGCTTCGACGGCGCGAGGCAGAAGGTGCTGTTTGCCAAAGATCTGAAAGAGCCGGCGTCCATCGCGGTGGACCCTCTCTCTGGGTGAGTTCCCCCGACGCGTGACCGATCCGTACGGAACCTCAGAGGGCTGTGTCTTTATTTAGTGACTTTTAAATCACAGTGTGTGATTTAAATCAAATAAATGACAATTCTGTCCCCCCCCCCCCCCCACAGCTTTTTGTACTGGTCTGATTGGGGGGAACCAGCCAAAATTGAGAAGTCTGGTATGAACGGCGTGGACAGACAGGTCCTGGTTGAAACGGACATCCAGTGGCCCAACGGAATCACTCTGGGTAGGAACGTCTGATTACAGATAAGTGTGCTGATTGAGGATGTGTGTGTGTGTATAATAGGGGTGAGCTGCAATATTCGCTGATTCGACGATTCGATTCGGAGAACCGTAGTCGACTATGAACCTCATAGTCGAATGTACCATTTTGACCACATGGGGGTGCCCATGGCTGCTGCTAAGCATTAGTTTTTACATGAAATGTCTTTGTTTTCGTTATATATATAGCCTTTTGTCAAATAAAATCATCCTAATTTCTAGAAAAAAGAAAAACAAAAAAAAAAAGGTTTTCTTTTGTTAGAAAAGCAAGTAAAATATAAAAAAAAAAAATAGTTTTTTAAAAACTACGCTTATAGCGCCATCTTTTGGTGAAATTTTAACTGATTCGACTATCAGTCGACTATAGGGAAAATCTGACGAATCAGATTCGACTATGAAAATCTTTAGTTGAATACACCCTAGTGTGTATGTACAGTATATGTGTGTGTGGATATATATATATATATATATATATATATATATATAGAGATATATATAGATATATATATATATATATATATATATATATATATATGTGTGTGTGTGTATATATATATATATATTATATATATTATATATATAAAATTATATATATATATATATATATATATGATAATTATATATATGTATGTTGTGTATATATATATATATTATTATGTATGTAGTGTGTGTTGTGTGTGTGTGTATATATATATATATATTATATATATTATATATAAAGAGAGAATATAGAAGAGTATATAGATTTTATTTATTTTTTTTTTTAAACACTAATGTTTATATAAACCGTTATGGGGGTTTTTTTATTTTTATTATTATTATTTTTTTTATATAAACATTAGATATTGGTTTATATAAACCGTTATGGTTTGATATTGGTTTAGTGATGCTCTGGATTTGTGTAGGACACTCACTCGCCCTTATTTATGAGCTTGCAGCTGATGTGTGGTAAACAAGGCGGGGCCGGGTGCTGGACGTGTTTTAACGGCGTGCTGTTCTGACAGATCTCATTAAAGGCAGACTCTACTGGGTCGACTCCAAGCTGCACACCCTGTGTAGTGTGGATCTGAACGGAGATAACCGCAGGAAGGTGTTGCAGTCTAAGGATTACCTGGCTCACCCCTTTGCCCTCACAGTGTTTGAGGTGAGACGTCTTCAGGTCTGAAGGGGTCCGTCTGTGGGACGAGTGACGATAGAACTGGAATCAGGAGGAATCTTTTTTTTTTTTTTTTTTTTTTGTATGTATGGACTCCAGGACCGGGTGTTCTGGACGGATGGGGAGAACGAGGCCGTCTACGGAGCCAACAAGTTCACGGGTTTGGATGTGACCATGCTCGCCAACAATTTGAACCAACCGCAGGACATCATCGTCTACCACGAGCTCATACAGCTCTCAGGTGAGCGTTTTAGAGTCATGTGACTGTGTCATGGTTCACACATCAATCATTTAAGACAAATTGGGATTTTTCAGTCGACGGTGTATATGTTTCACCCCAAAAGTGTTAAAGATTGTATGTTTGGATTAATCCTCTGATTGGTGTTTACATTTTTATTTTTTTTTATTTTTATTATTTTATTTATTATTATTGTTTTTATTTATTTTTATTATTATTTTATTTATTTATTTATTATTATTTATTAATTTTTTTATTATTTTTTTATTTATTATTTAATTTTCTTATTATAATAAAAAAATTTATTATAATTTTATTTTTTCTATGTATTATAATTTTATTTATTATTTTTATTATTATTTTAAAAAATTGTTTTTTTTATTATAAATTTTTTTTTTTCCTTTTTTTTCCCCTTTCTTTAGGCACCAACTGGTGTAATGAGAAGATGGAGAACGGCGGCTGCTCCTACATGTGCCTGCCGGCACCCCAAGTTAACAAACACTCCCCCAAATACACGTGCGTCTGTCCCGATGAGGACGAGCTGGCGGCGGACGGTCTGCGCTGCAAACCCGGTGAGAGATTCATCCGCCACCTTAACCCTCACCGTGTGGCATTTCCACATCCACCACGTGATGGCTCCTTTAAGCTTCCCCCGTCCCACACCCCCCCCCCGTCCCCGGCGTCCTTACTCCCTTTATAAATACCCTTTCACGCTGTGAATATGCCACGGTTCATAATGTACACACAGCGGCCCCGGCGCTGGGGCCCGAGCGGGGGCCACTGTGATTGTTGGTGGGGGGGCATTCTGGGTAGCACCATTACCGCGTGAAGACTTTCCGTGGCTCGTAAACCCAAACAAAATAACAGGCCTTTCTCGGGTGGCAGCGGGGGCGCTCTCTAATTGCCCCGTGAAGAAAGTGCGCGCGGTAAACCGTCCCGCCTGACGAGGCTGCTTTCACCAGAGCGAGACAAAGGAGACAGACGCCATTGAGTCTTTAAAGCGGAACTGTCCCGGGGGGGGGGGGGGGGGGGTCCATCTCAGAGACACAAACTGGAGTCCAACATCTGAGATTCCTCCGTTTGAATGACGTCCAGGTCGATTAATGACGTCCTGAGTGATGGATTAACGAGTCCATCGTTTTAATTAAGCGCAGTGGAGCCGCGGTCGGGGGCCCGGATTCAGTCCGCTGTTCTGTAACGGTGACCCCCCCCCCCCCCCCTTACATTTATTTATTTATTTTATACACAACTCAAGTATTTGTGGTAAAATGTGTTTTGAGGGGTGGCGCGGTGGATTAGTGGTTTGGCATGTTCTCCTCTCAGCACTAGGGATTCCCGGTTCGAATCCCAATCTGGGTGGAGTTTCCATGTCCTCCCTGTGTCCACGTGGGTTTCCTCCCACAGTCCAAAAAACATGGATCAATGTCAATTGAATTCTCCCAATTGCCCCATATAGAGTGTGTTTGTGTGAGTGTGTGTCCAGCGATGGATTGGCGTCCTGTCCTGGGTGTATCTGCCTAGCTCCTGAGATGTCCCCCCGCGACCCTAATAGAGGATAAAGCTGAAGATAAAGGGTGGATGTGTTTTGAGTTGTTTCTTGACGATGCTCTGTGACTCCGCCCTACGGACAGAGTTGGCAAGATGGTTCCACCAATGATCGGTGGAGAACGATACAGACTGAGAACTAGAACCACAGTGAGGTGGAACCACCAGGCTTTTTATTCTCCCAGAATAACACCTCGTTATTCGTTTCCCGTCGTTAGTTTTTATTAATCCGTTGTTCCGTCCGTTTTAGCACCAAAAGAAGGGAACACCAGCACCTCCATCCACGAGGTGAAGTCAGCCAAGGGTTCTGCTGCAGCCTGGGCGGTCGTCCCCGTGTGTAAGTCCCACACACACCACACACGCACTCCTGTCCTGCCGTCTGTCCCCCGGTTTATGGTGACCCCGGGTGTCCCTGCCGTCCTCAGTGCTGCTGGCCATGGCCGCCGTGGGCGCGTACCTGATGTGGAGAAACTGGCAGATTAAAAACAAAAAGAGCATGAACTTCGACAATCCCGTCTATCTGAAGACGACCGAGGAGGACCTCAGCATCGACATCAGCCGGCACTCGGCCTCCGTGGGTCACACGTATCCCGCCGTGAGTCCACCTCATTAAGACTTTCAGACTCGTTAAGATGATGTGTAATTAACACACAAACGTGAAGCATAATAAAACAATGTTAGGATTTTTAATAAATAATGAGCTAAGAGAGAGGGGGGGGGTGGCCTTCTATGTTAAATGATGTTTCCGCTTTATCCTCTATTAGGGTTGCTGGCGGGGGGGGGGTGGGGGGGATGTTCCCCATGCCCATCCACATTTTGGGCGCTTGGCAGATACACCCAGGACAGGACAGACACACTCTTTGGGGGCAATTTGGAGAATTCAATTGACCTTGATCCATGTTTTTGGACTGTGGGAGGAAACCGGAATACCCGGAGGAAACCCACGCAGACGCGGGGAGGACATGCAAACTCCACCCAGATTGGGATTCGAACCGGGAATCCCCAATGCTGAGAGGAGAACATGCTCAACCACCGTGCCGCCCTGTTTGTAGACCATTTTCCACTTAAGTGTTATTGATATAAATACTATAAACTTAACTCGGGTCGTTTCAAATATGTCCCACCATACAGATCCAAAACAGACCATGACCCCAACACAGAACAGACACGGTCACCGTTTCTAGATGCCCTATTGGACCCAGAAGACTCATCCATGCACACCTGATTAAAGGGGAACCAACACCCTCCTGTGAAACATCTACTTGTAGAATGCCCCATGTATATACAGTGTGTGTGTATATATTTACGCACTGCTGAAATACCACCAACACTGAAGGAAGCACTGAAACCCACAAACATGCATGCCTAACCTTTCTGACCCTGTACATAACCTCAGAGTATACGGGGCGTTCGAATCCCGAGACCGCCGAAATGACCAAAGTCAGCAGTTATGAAGAAAACCAACTACACTGCAGAATAAAACCTGATGATGTGATGCTGCACCCCACTTAAAAAAAAAAAAAAAAAAAAAAAAAAAAAAAAAAAAAAAAAAAACTTCTATAATAAGTATTTGTTTAAAGTTTGTTCAAATCTTTTTTTTTTTTTTTTTTTTCTCTTTCAGATTTCGATAGTAAACACAGAGGACGACTTGCCATAACCCCCCCCCCCCCCCCCCCCCCCCTCCCCCCCCCCCCCCCCCCCCCCCCCCCCCGCACTGCTCCTGCTCGAGAACTTTACTTTTTTTTCCCCCCTTTTTTTTTTTTTTTTTTTTTGGAGGACATCGCCCCCCGTCAGCTGTTCCCGCCGCGGTCGCTGGCTGTTTTTGGGGTGGGGGTGTCTGTGGTACGAGGCCATTTAGTGACTGACGACTTGCTTCTCTCTCTCGTTCTGAAGCGATGCTCAAACAAACCCGGGGGACCGTCCAATCACCGCGCCACGTTGGTCTGACTGCAGCGGGCGTGGCTGATACCGCGGGGGCGTCTGTGTGTCCGGCAAATGAGATGTTCCTCTTTAGACAAACGCTCTCTTTTTTTTTTTTTTTTTGGTGGGACATTTCCCTTTGGAAGCACATCCCGTCCGTCCCGGGTTCGACCCTCTGTGGGAGGAGCCGTTCTGGAACCTGTCCTGCGACCGATGCTGAACCTGAACCAGGACCCCCACCTCACCCCCACACTTTGAGCCAACAGGTGTAAATAAGATTGTATAAAAGCGAACCGATACGTTTTTGCTAGGGGGTCGTTCTTTCAGGGTAGAATGAGAAATGTATTTAAAAGAAAAAAAAAAAAAAAAAAAAAAAAAAAAAAAAAAAGTTTGTTAAGCGATTTTGTATGTTTGTGTGCTGGCCCCGTGACCTTTTTATAGCACTGTACAGCGGAGAGGAGGCGCTCGGTTCCAAAATAACATTTGCTAAAATCTCAAATAAAATGGATTCCAATAATAAAAAGTCAAATGGAAATAATTTCGCTGTTGGTTTTTATATATATTTTTATTATATTTTTTATTTATATTTTTTTTATATATATTTTGCGGATGTTTATATATATATATATATATATATATATATATATATATATATATATATATATATATATATATATATATATATATATATATATATATATAATTTTTTTTATTTTTTTTTTTTTTTTTTTTTTTTTTTCTGATTTGGTAAAATGGCGTCCTGGTTAAAATCCTGTCTCTCTTCGGAGTTCGTCGACACATTAGAAACGTCTCTGAAGCTTGTCTTCCGGCCGGAGACGATTGGACCGTCGTAAAAGGTTACGAGGCTCAGATTAATTAGGATTACAGGGAGGAATATGGACTTGACATTCAGGCGCTGGAGGCTAATGCTCTTCTAATTAGGAGAGCGCTGCTTGTTTTCCCCAAGAGAACCTGCGGACGTTCTGTTAGATGTGTTGCGGCTTGTTTTGCATCTTAAGAGACGGCTTACGACGGTTTGCTTTCTTAAAATGTACACCGTGCTTTATGTAGAACGCGGCCCGGCGCTGCGGTGGGTGGCACTCAGGGTCTCTGGTTTGTTTGTAATGGATTATTAAAGCAATAAGGCCCGACGTGTGGAGTGCAGTTCCAACTCTTTCCTGTGATTTATTTACAATAACGCACAACCTCGAGCGTCTCATTGCTTTAATAAAACACGTACAAACGCACTGAATAACAACCTTTGATTCGTAATGTGTTTATTAAAAACAAAATGGTTAATAATCTGGACTTTCGTGATGTAATCTAGTCCGGGTTTTTAAAGTGGAGTAACAGAATTCTGTTGCAACAATCAAAACCTGCCCTCTAGTGGCCAAATTACAGAACTCAGTTTATTAATAAAGTCAGAACAGGTTTATTGCTGATCTGGAATCTGCTTTCTGTTTTTATCAATCCATTAGCTTCCTCTTAATCCCCTATTAGGGTCGCGGGGCGGGGGGGTTCCCCATGCCCATCCAGGGGAGAACGTTTCGGGCACTGGGCAGATACACCCAGGACAGGACGCCAATCTATCACTGGACACACACTCACACACACTCAATATGGGGCAATTTTCATTCATTCATTATCTCCCGCTTTTTATCCTCTATTAGGGTCGCGGGGGGGGGGTTCCCCATGCCCATCCAGGGGAGAACGTCTCGGGCGTTGGGCAGATACACCCAGGACAGCGTGCCAATAAATCGCTGGGCACACAGACACTCTATATGGGGCAATTTGGAGAATTCAATTGACTTAATCCATGTTTTTGGACTGTGGGAGGAAACCGGAGAACCCGGAGGAAACACACGGGGAGAACATGGAAACTCCACCCAGATGGGGATTCCAACCGGGAAGCCCTAGTGCTGAGAGGAGAACATGCCCAACCACCGTGCCGCCCTCTGGCTTTTTACATGAATCTAATTTGATGCGAATGTGAGGCGCTCCGAGGGGTGTGTTATCGTCAGTGATGTCACAGCTGGACAAACGGCTCAGCCAATCAGATTTAAGCTACCCGTTTTATAATCCATCCATCCGTCATCTGCTTTATCCTCTACCAGGATAAAGGGGGGGGGGGTTCCCCATGCCCATCCAGGGGAGAACGTTTCGGGCGCTGGGCAGATACACCCAGGACAGGGGGGGCAATCTATAGCTGGGTCGGTTTTATGATATTAATAAAAGTTTAAGTAGTTAGTAGTTTGTGGGTCGTTTACTTGATGGTCACACGTTTGTTGACGTCTAAGCCGTTAGTTTGATAATCTGAAGGATTTGCTTACGTGGGGGGGGTGTGGGGGTGGGGGGGGGAGGAGCTCTATTAGTTTGTACGCAGGATAAGAGATTTCTGAATGTAAGGCCAAATGAAAGACATCGGGGGGGCGGGGGGGGGGGCAGGGGGGGGGAGCAGAGGATAATGGTATTTAATGCGTTAAGCACTCGGGATCCTCTCAGTCAGCATCGTTAGTCACGGCTGCGTCCACCCGTCACACGTCCCGCCACGCAGAGGTCCGACGGCGGCCGAGCGTCCGCAGCCATGTCCCGCCTGTAGGAGCCCCGGGTCTCCCGAAGCGAGAGAGAGGACATCATCAGGATGTTTAAGCTGAAGAGCAGGAGGAGAAGCCTCTTCCCCAATTACAAACTCGGCGGGGCGACCCCTCCGTGCAACGAGCACGCGGACGGCGACGGGCTGCCCTTCGCTCAGCGGAGCTGGCTGAAGCCGTGGAACTCCATGCAGGAGCTGAGCAGAGACATCTACAACCTGGACGAGGATTACGACGACGAGGACGACGACCGGGCGCCCGCCGCCCTCCCGAAGCCGGCGTCGCCGGCCAAGAACTACATGCTGAACATCAACGTGGGCGGCAAGGTCTACCAGATCTCCCACAGGGTGGCGGCCAAATACCCCAAGACCCGGATCGGGCGCCTGGCGACCTACACGGACCACAACATGAAGCTGGACCTGTGCGACGACTACATCGTCCAGAACAACGAGTTCTTCTTCGACCGCGACCCGGACGTCTTCCACAACATCTTCAACTTCTACCGGACAGGCGTCCTCTGGATCAAGGACGAGATCTGCCCCCGCAACTTTTTGGAGGAGATAAACTACTGGGGCGTGCGGATCAAGAACAGCCACCGCTGCTGCCGCATCTCGTTCGAGGAGCGGCAGGACGAGCTGAACGAGCAGCTGAAGGTCCAGCGCGAGCTGCAGGCCGAGATCGAGGTGGAGGAAAACGAGGAGCTCTTCAGGGGGATGGCCCTCGGGCCGCTGCGCCGCAGGATCTGGAACCTGATGGAGAAACCCTTCTCGTCGGTGACGGCCAAGCTGATGGCCGTGGCGTCCAGCTTCTTCGTGCTGGTCTCTCTGGTGGCCATGACGCTCAACACGGTGGAGGAGATGCAGTACCAGACGCCGTCCGGGCAGCTGAGCGGGAAGACCTACGCCGAGTACGTGGAGACCTTCTGCATCGCCTTCTTCACGATGGAGTACCTGCTGCGCCTCGCCTCCACACCGGACCTGCGCCGCTTCGGGAGGAGCATGCTGAACGCGGTGGACCTGATCGCCATCCTCCCGTTCTACCTGCAGATGATCCTGGAGTGCTTCGAGGACGACGACCACCAGAAGCACGGCAGCGACATCGAGACGGTGGGAAGGGTGGGCAAGTTGGGGCAGGTCCTGCGCATCATGCGCCTCATGAGGATCTTCCGCATTCTGAAACTGGCCCGCCACTCCACCGGACTGCGAGCCTTCGGCTTCACGCTCAGGCAGTGCTACCAGCAGGTGGGCTGCCTCTTTCTCTTCATCGCGATGGGGATCTTCACCTTCTCCGCCATGGTCTACACCGTGGAGCACGACGTGCACCAGACCAACTTCACCAGCATTCCTCACGCCTGGTGGTGGGCGGCCGTGAGTACCCTTTTGGACTTCGATTCTGAAGTGTTCTGGGTCTGTCAGAATCGACCGTCTTTTAGCCTCAGCCCTAAACGCCTTTGGACTTTATGGAAAAGTCCTGGGTTAGGTCCTTCTGCTGGGTCCCTTCAAACGCTTCCATTCAGGACTTCTTGATGCTGACCAGACGTTAAAATCTCAATTCTATATCCATCCATCCATTATCTTCCAATTTTCTCTACTGGGGGGGGGGGGGGTTCCCCATGCCCATCCAGGGGAGAACGTTTTGGGTGCTGGGCAGATACACCTGGACAGGACGCCAATCTATCACTGGACACACTCACTCACACATACACACTTTATATGGGGCAATTTGGAGAACTCATTTGACAGTCATCCATGTGTTTGGACTGTGGACACGGGGAGAACATGCAAACTCCACCCAGATTGATATTTGAACTGGGAATCCTCATGCTAAACCACTAAGCCACCTTGACAAATAAATAAATTGGGTCATTTATTGGACGCTTTTATCCAAAGCGACTTACAAGGTGAACACAGGGTTAATCACAACATCCCTGGAGCAATGAGGGTTAAGGGTCTTGCTCAAGGACCCACATTGGTAACTTCAGTGGGCCTGGGATTTGAACCCCCAACCTTCAGATTGATAGCCCAACACCCTAACCACTGAGCTAACCCGCCCCTTGTCACCCTTAAATTATGCATCCATCCATTATCTTCCACTTTATCCTCTATTAGGGTCGCGGAGGGGGGTTCCCCATGCCCATCCAGAGGAGAACGTTTCAGGCACTGGGCAGATACACCCAGGACAGGACGCCAATCTATCGCTGGACACTCACTCACTCATACACTATATGGGGCAATTTGAAGAATGCAATTGACCTTGATCCATGTTTTTTGGACTGTGGGAGGAAACCGGAGAACCCGGAGGAAACCCACACGGACACGGGGAGGACATGCAAACTCCACCCAGATTGAGATTCGAACCGGAAATCACTAGCGCTGAAAGGAGAACATTCTAAAGCACTAAGCCACCGTGCCGCCCTTAAATTATATATTGTAATGTAAAGTGTTTTCTATGAACCCTCCACACCTTCATTAACTCCTCCCATTCCCTCATGGTGTTCCGCAGGTGAGCATCTCCACCGTGGGCTACGGCGACATGTTTCCCGAGACGCACCTGGGCCGGGTTTTTGCGTTCGCCTGCATCTCGTTCGGGATCATCCTGAACGGCATGCCCATCTCCATCCTCTACAACAAGTTCTCCGACTATTACTCCAAGCTCAAGTCCCATGAGTACACCTCCAGTGTGAAGGCGCGGGGCAAGGTGCGATTCGCCAAACGAGCCGCCAAGAAGTTCGCAGACTGCTGTGAGGGGGCCGGACGCTAGAACCTCAACGTTTATTCACTTCTAGATTAACCAATGGGAGTGTAGGGGTGACCCCTGGCCCTGTCTGGTCTAGGGGAAATTTAGACCTCCATTATCCATTATCTTCTGCTTTATCCTCTATTAGGGTCGCTGGGGCTGGGCAGATACACCCAGGACGGGGGGGGCAATCTATCACTGAACACACACACACACACACACACACACACACACACACTATATGGGGCAATTTAGAGCCTTGAATCCATGTTTTTGGACTGTGGTAGGAAACCCATGCGGACACGGGGAGAACATGGAACCTCCACCCAGATTGGGATTCGAACCTGGAATCCCTAGTGCTGAGAGGAGAACATGCCAAACCACTAAGCCACCGTGCCGCCCCAATTTAGACCTCATAAACACACAAATTAAAAGAATGAATGCACAATGGACACCATACGAACATTAATATTAACCCTTTAATTTTTGGTGTCCCATGCTGGTACCACTGGAGAAGGTTCTCCCGCTCCGCCTCGGTCCTCACAAGGGTTCTTCTATTTAAAACAATAATAGCAGGGAGTTGTTCTCTTCAGTCCTTCAGGGTCTTTTTTTTTTTTTTTTTTGGAACATTTTTTTTATGGTTTTCAGACATTGTCCCATCATAAAGAGTTCTATATAAATAAATAAATGTTCCGTCGACGCCGTTACTGGACCTTCACGCCACGCTGACCGCAGGCTCATGGAACTTTAATCTCTTCTCTAAATTAATAAACTTCTCTTTAGTTTCATTGGCTGTTGTTTTTTTTTTTTTTTTTTACATTTTGGTTTCCACAGAAACACACATCGAACATCTGAGATCCGAACGTTCTCCAGCGTCTGCCTTTAGGTGGAACATCTGGCGAAGGCGCGCTCGATGGATTTGTCTCCTCAGAAACATCTGGCTGGAGATTAAATCTGCAAATCCGATCAGATTCATAAAAAGCTTTTCTCAGGCAACATGCGCCGATTAAACGAGCCTATCCCTGCATCAGGGACGACTGTACGGCTCCAAAGAAGTGCAAACAGTTTGGGGAAGGCCTTTTGCTGTTCTAGCTTCAGGGTACCAAGTCAGGGTTCTGTCAGTTTGGGGTCCTTATGCGCAGAACCCTGAGCTCATTCGGTCCTGAGTTCTGAACATAATGCCTCGTTAACGCTGAGATACATAAAAATAAATAATTACAATTAAATATTAATTGCTTTTTTAAAGGTAAATAAAATTTTACTTTATTGTAAAACTGTTTATTTTATATTTTATTTCAGGAGTTTCTCAGCCACGCCCACAATTAGACATCAGGACCAATCAAAGCTCTCGTTTGCAGGTGAACAGGTGTGGGGTCAGTTACTGTTAATGGTCTGATGACATGAGTTTCTCAGCCACGCCCACAATTAGACATCAGGACCAATCAAAGCTCTCGTTGCAGGTGAACAGGTGTGGGGTCAGTTACTGTCATTGGCTGAAAAACCTTAAATAATTATGAAGCTTTAATTACACTTCCCATTTCATACTAAAGCCCAATTAAATTAACGAAATAAACCCCGCCTCTTTTGAGGGGTAACGGTGACGCTGAGGACAAACAGACAACCGACAAGTTTGAGGATAAACACGACTTCTGTATTTAAACACATGAATTCATTCAATAAAAGTAAAGCGTCCTCCTCTTCATCCTCGTCTTCATCCTCGTCTTCATCCTCGTCATCATCCTCGAGCATGTTACATTTGTTTTAATAAAGACGAGTCTGAGCAGTGAGGATGATGAGGATGAGGATGATGAAGATGATGATGATGATGAGGATGATGATGATGATGAGGATGATGATGATGCCTCTGGCAGTGATGATGCCTCCAGGTCTTCGCCGCGTGGACCCCCCCCCCACCGTGACCATGTGACCGCCCGAGCGGCGTGGATCAGTAATGGAGGTCACGCCAGTCTCTCCAGCAGCGCCTCCACCCCCTTCAAGCTTTTCAGTTTTTGGAGTTTCTTGCGGATGGACTGCAACGCGGCCTTCACCTCCCCCGCAACGGCGCCATCTGCACTCTGGAGGAGGCTGGAGGGAGGAGAAACATACAAAAGATTTTTGTACACATTATTATTATTATACTATTATTAATTTTGGGGAAAAAAAAAAACAAATATATATATATATATAGGCACGATGTCTGTGGTTGGCATGTTCTCCACTCAGCACTAAGGATTCCCGGTTCGAATCCCCATCTGGGTGGAGTTTCCATGTTCTCCCCGTGTCCGTGTGGGTTTCCTCCGGGTTCTCCGGTTTCCTCCCACAGTCCAAAAACATGGATCAAGGTCAATTGAGTTCTCCAAATTGCCCCATATAGAGTGTGTCTGTGTGAGTGAGTGTGTGTCCAGCGATAGATTGGCGTCCTGTCCTGGGTGTATCTGCTCAGCGCCCGAAACGTTCTCCCCTGGATGGGCATGGGGAACCCCCCCCACGCGACTCTAATAGAGGATAAAGCGGGAGATAATGGATGGATGGATGTACTTGTACTCTGCACAATGACAATACAGTTGAATCTAATCTAATCTAATCTAATTTAATCTAATTTAATTTAATCTAATCTGTCTTGTTTAGTGATAATTTCTGAAGACGGAGAAACATTAATGAAGTTTAATGACGATGTCAAATAACAAAAACGGCGTTTTCAGCTCCTGTATGAGACACGTTTGCACCCGTCACTGAGATCAGACGTCGGCGTTACGTCTGATTACAATCCAACACTTTATTCCCACGTTGGGAGGAAAAAAAAAAACCCAAAAAAACTAAGTAACAAAAAAAAAAAAAACACAAGTCTTTTATTCCGAACGGCGGGGACTCGGACAAAGACGTCGCCGCTTAAAGACTTAGAGAGATTAGAGGAGGTCCGGCACAAAGAGTGGGCTGGGGGCGGGGCGGGATGGGGGGGGCAGGGGAATAAAGTAAAGAATTATGGGGGAGTGAGGTAATCCTGCTGAATGGAAGGAAGCCGACTCTGTAGGCCTTTATGAGCGCGGCGAGGGCGTCGTGTGGACCGGCCGCTGCACGCCTGGCACCCGGCGATGGCGACGACGCGCCGCTCACAAGGACGCTTTGTTGGCGGCGCTGACGTGACGGGCGAGCGAGAAACCCGGCGGGACCGTTAGAGGACGCTTTTGTTTGGGGTTTTGTTTTTTTTTGGTTCTAAGCTTCGTGCCGCGGAACAGAGCGAGACGTCGAGACGACAATCGGACGCTTTCAACCGGCGTGAGGTTCACCGGGGCTGCGTCTCAAATCGCGGGGACGGCTGTGATGTGTTAATACAGCCAGTAGGAGGTGCTTCATGGCGCTTTATCGGTTTAACTAGCACTTAATTCACCAAAACTAGTACCTACAGCAGACACATAAGGATTGTAATGGGGTCCACCTCTCAGAGCTGGGGTGGAGTTTGCATGTTCTCCCCACGTCCACAATGGTTTCCATTGGCTTTACCAGTTTCCTCCCACAGTCCAAAAACATGGATTCGAGGTAAATTCAATGCTCTAAATTGCCCCATATAGTGTGTTTTTGTGTGCCCAGTGATAGATTGGCACCCTGTCCTGGGTCAATCCCCCCCCCTCCCCCCCCATGACCCTAGTAGAGGATGAGGAAGATAATGAATGAATAAAAGGTTTCTAATGACAGTTTTCTTAATACACTGACAGGTTATAAACGGTTACCGTGATTTGCCTTTAGGGGGCAGTATGACAATGCAATTTTCGGTGTAACTCACCAGCTCAGCACCATGGCCCCGCGGTTGGTTGACGCCCACGTCTGAAGTTTTTCGGTTCCCACCGTCTCCAGCAGAATTCGCGAGAAGCGTTCTGTGCACGGCGATAATACAACAAACATGCAGCGTTACCAACAAACGTACCAACAAACGTAACAACCAATCAAAGGATTACAATTACAACAAACATGCAGCGTTACCAACAAACGTACCAACAAACGTAACAACCAATCAAAGGATTACAATTACAACAAACATGCAGCGTTACCAACAAACGTACCAACAAACGTACCAACCAATCAAAGCATAAGAATTACAACAAACATGCAGCGTTACCAACAAACGTACCAACAAACGTACCAACCAATCAAAGCATAAGAATTACAACAAACATGCAGCGTTACCAACAAACGTACCAACAAACGTACCAACCAATCAAAGCATTAGAATTACAACAAACACGCAGCGTTACCAACAAACGTACGAACCAATCAAAGCATAAGAATTACAACAAACATGCAGCGTTACCAACAAACGTACCAACAAACGTACCAACCAATCAAAACATTAGAATTACAACAAACATGCAGCGTTACCAACAAACGTACCAACAAACGTACCAACCAATCAAAGCATTAGAATTACAACAAACATGCAGCGTTACCAACAAACGTACGAACCAATCAAAGCGTTACAACAACATGCAGTGTTACCAACAATCAAAACATCAAAGCATAAGAATTACAACAAACATGCAGCGTTACCAACAAACGTACCAACAAACGTACGAACCAATCAAAACATAAGAATTACAACAAACATGCAGCGTTACCAACAAACGTACCAACAAACGTACCAACCAATCAAAGCATTAGAATAACAAACATGCAGCGTTACCAACAAACGTACCAACAAACTTACGAACAAACGTACGAACCAATCAAAGCATTAGAATCGGTAATGCAGTTTAACAAAAAAACGTAAACCAATGAAAAAAAAATTACAACAAACATGCAGCGTACCGTTAACTTATTTAAAAAAACGTACACAAAAATCAAAGCATTAAATTACAAAAAAAATGCAGCGTTTGGACCAACAGATTGTTGAAGTTTCATAAGCGAATTAAACGACACACGTTACCAAACAAACGTACCCACAAATAAACCAATGAAAGCGAATTAGTGAGCGTTACCAACGAACGTACCAACAAACGCGAACCAATCAATTAGAATTAAAAAATGCATTATTAACAAAACGTTACAACAAAAACCAAAAATCAAAGCATTAGATTACAACAAAACATGAAGTTTGTAAGCGTAAACGACCAACCAATCACGCATGCCAAAACTAATAAAATAAATCAAACAAATCAGTATCGTTAGTGATTGAAAAGTGTAGCGAGCGAAAAATTTAATAAATGAAATTAAAAAAAAAAAAGGTTTGGAAACAGATTGTTGAAGTTTATAAGCATAACGAAAACACGATGCCAACAATAAAGTGAACGAGTGAGTGAGTGACACTCGTAAGTTACTTTGGATAAAAGGATGTGCAAACTGTCCTGACTGAATGAACGTGCAGGGCGGCACGATGGCTTAGTGGTTTAGCATGTTCTCCTCTCAGCACTAGGGATTCCCGGTTCGAATCCCATCTGGGTGGAGTTTCCATGTTCTCCCCGTGTCCGCGTGGGTTTCCTCCAGGTTCTCGGGTTTCCTCCCACAGTCCAAAAACATGGATGAAGTCAATTGAGTTCTCCAAATTGCCCCATATAGAGTGTGTATGTGTGTGAGTGAGTGTGTGCCCAGTGATAGGTAGGCGCCCTGTCCTGGGTGTATCTGCCCAGTGCCCGAGACGTTCTCCCCTGGATGTGCGTGGGGACACCCCCCCCCCCCCACGACCCTCATATAGGATAAAGCGGAAGATAATGGATGGATGGATGTAATGTGCGTCCATCTCCATTTTCAGTGTTTAACTTTATTGCCCTTTCTCCCCCATACTTTCCAGTGCGAGTACCTACCCTCCCGCTCGGCTGTCTCCATCTTAGCGTCCTGTTCTATTAACCATTTCAGAACCAGATGTCCGGCGGGGTGCTCGGCCATGTGAAGCTGAAAGAAACGAAGACAACACGATGAAGAACTCGCACATCTGTAATGACGCACATCTGTATGATGTCATACTGGGCTTACTTAGTGCAGTGTTTAACTTCAACCCTCCCCCCCCGACCCCACCCCCGACCCCACCCACAGCGGTGTTAAAACCAGGATACACACCTGCCCGTCCACGCCGCCGGCCGTGAAGTCTTGGGCGGCCAGCAGAGCCACGGCCTCCATGGCGGGTCTGAGGTCGCCCACGGCGGCGCCGAGGATCTCGCTGACGGCCACACTGCAGGCTTTATCCATCGCCATGACGCGGGCGTTCTCAATCAGGTACTGCAGCAGAGCAGGGGACACGGCCTCCAGAAGCTCCCTCCTCCTCACCGCCTCGTCCTTCTTACTGTGAACCAACAGAACGCTCAGCATAAAAACGTCCTTTAATCTGATTGGTTAAGCCATTTGTCCAACGATACGGACAATAACACTGACCTCTGAGCGCGTCACATTCCAATCAACACAAAATAATACTTAACGTTATAATAATAATAATAATAATAATAACTAGGGGTGTATTCAACTAAAGATTTTCATAGTCGAATCTGATTCGTCAGATTTTCCCTATAGTCGACTGATAGTCGAATCAGTTAAAATTTCACCACAAGATGGCGCTATATGCGTAGTTTTTTAAAAAATATATATTTTTTATATATATTTTACTTGTTTTTCTAACAAAAGAAAACCTTTTTTTTTGTTTTTCTTTTTTTTCTAGAAATTAGGATGATTTTATTTGACAAAAGGCTATATATATAACGAAAACAAAGACATTTCACGTAAAAACTAATGCTTAGCAGCAGCCATGGGCGCCCCCGTGTGGTCAAAATGGTACATTCGACTATGAGGTTCATAGTCGACTACGGTTCTCCGATTCGAATCGTCGAATCAGCGAATATTGCAGCTCACCCCTAATAATAACAATAAAATTTTAAAGGTTATACGAGATTTTTAAATGAGATTTCTATATTGGGGCCTATCCCGGTCGTCGCCGCTCACCTGTGTGCGTTGCCGTCGCCTTTCTGCAGCAGCTGAATGATTTCAGGTAAAAGGTGAGCCGGGTCACGAGGACTGAGCAGATACAGCAGCACCTTCTTGCCATGTTTATTACCGATGACCTCCGACAGAGAGGCTACCAACTCCTGAGGAAACAGCGCCGCCCGGTGGACGTTACACATCAGACGCTAATAAACACTTACATCGGCGCTCGTTTAATAACATCAGGTGGTTTGGGGGGTTTGGAGTGAATGAGGAACGTACAGAGATGACCGCCTGCTTGACCAGTTTGGTGTCGTCGATGCAGTCGAACGCGGCCAGCAGCACCAGGTGACCGAACTCTCCCTAAAAACACAACGCACTTTAATTAACACACGGATTTAAATATGTAACCTCACCACAACACCGGGGACAACGTCGGGGGGGAGGGGACGGAATGATGCTCAGGATGGAGTCACCAGACAGGAGGAGGAGGAGGAGGAGGAGAGGAAGGACAAAGAGGAGGTTTATGGATGGATGGAGTAGGAAGGAGATGCTTCATTGCGATTACAATTAATTAATCATAAGAGCGACTCAGCATCGTCATGACGACATTCATAATTAAAGTTAAAGGTTTTATGATCTTCAGACCGAGTGGCACAACTCGCACGGAACCCAGACGGAGTTCCACTCAGCACTCAGCACTCTCACGCTTCCAAAAGCAAACGAGTTCGTTACGTTAATGAACCCCGACTTCTGATTTTATTTAATTAGTTTTTTTTGGAAAGATATTTTCGGATAAGATTCAGTGAAAGCTCTGCGTTGTTTTTTTTTGTGTTCAAACTGAATTAAAAAACAAACATAAGAAACTTTTTAACTTAAAAATAATTAATAATAATTATTATTGTTTTTTAGTTATTTATGAATTTTATAATTATATTTTATAATTATCGCTTTTCTCATTAACGATAATCAAACAGAAATCTCTCATCGTCTCGTCTCCACTGCTGATGGAGAATAGTCAGGACAGGGGGAGAGAGATGAGAGAGCCACTGTGGCGCCCCCTAACGGGAAGAGCTGGAAAAACACCACAGGCACCAGAGAAACAACAGAGAGAGTTCCTAGAACCTCATACTGTCCACCAAAAGAACACGAGTCAGCACAATACCACAGAGATACAATACAATACTACACTACTGAGATACAATACCACAGAGATACAATACCACACTATACTAAACTACAGATTCAATACCACACTATACTATACTACAGATTCAATACCACACCAAGATACAATGCAACACTATACTATACTACCGAGATACAATACTACACTACAGAGATACAATACCACACTATACTACACTACCGAGATACAATACCACACTACACTACCGAGATACAATGCCACACTATACTATACTACCGAGATACAATACCACACTACACTAAACTACAGAGATACAATACCACACTATACTATACTACAGAGATACAATACAATACTATACTACAGAGATACAATACCACACTATACTATACTACAGAGATACAATACAATACTACACTACAGAGATACAATACCACACTATACTATACTACTGAGATACAATACATTACTACACTACAGAGACACAATACCACATTACACTACCGAGATACAATACCACACTATACTATACTACTGAGATACAATACTACATTACACTATTGAGATACCATACCACACTACACTACTGAGATACAATACTATTGAGATACAATACTATACTACACTATTGAGACACCATACCACACTGCACTACTGAGATACAATACTATACTACACTACTGAGATACAATACTATTAAGATACAATACTATACTACACTACACTACTGAGATATAATACCACACTACACAGATACAATACTACACTACTGAGATACAATACTACACTTCTGAGATCCGTCACCGTCGGGTGAACACACACGTTTACGTTCTCTGTAAATGAAATCTTCTTACCGTTGCAAACTTGGACATGTAGGTCTTCATTGTCTTTATAATGATCTTCCTGTCCTGAAGCACACACACACACACACACACACACACACACACACACACGCATGAGAACATGCTAAACCTCCCTCAGCCAGCTGCCGTCACGGCGGCGATGCGTTCCGCTGACCTTCGCCGTTCCGTGCCACAGACAGTGCATCGCGACGCGCGCTCCGTCGTGCGTGTGCGCCATGTACACCACCGACTCCCGGATGGCCTCGATCATCTCCTGCAGGGGGTTAAAGGTGAAGTTTAGTCTGATTGGCCTGAAATATCCGACACGATTAACTCATTAAGCCTCGGTGTTGATGATGTCAGAGGAATGATGGGCTTCGTTAGAACAACGTGACACATGACAACGTTCCAAAGCGTGGAACCGACAGATGGACGGACGGACTTACCGTCCTCAGTTTGTCCGGCGCATGCAGGAAGAAGTCGAGGAAGACTTTGTGGACCAGCGAGTGCTTGACGACGGCCTCCCTGTTCAGAAAACCATGTTCTAAGTGAGAACGCTTGAAGATCATGAAGACGGAACTCCAAACGTGAGCTCGGTTCTGAAGAGAACCGGCAGGACGGAGTGGACCACTCACTTCTGCGCCATCGGCGTCAGGATCTGTTTGGTCTCGTCCATGATGCTCGCAAGCTTCTCAGGATGGCTCTCCAGAACCTTCTCCAGCGTGGGACAGACGGAGGACTGGGGAACCGTGAGGATGAGGTTAGTTTCAGGAACCATTGAAGGAACCACGGCATGCATGCTGGTAAACACCGGAGGGTGGGGGGGGGGGGCGGACGGTTCCCCCTGAAGAAAGTTCCTATTGGAATACGGAGGTCACCTTGCAGACTTGGAACGTGTTCCCGTACAGTTCCTCGGTCAGCATCAGCCTCTGGGACAGAACCGCCTTGTCGTTGTAGGCGAACTCGACGACGGACGACGCCTCCGAATGCCGCAGCATCTGCTTCACCTTCCCCTTAAACGCCAGGATCACCTCGGCCACCTGATCCTTGTTCCTGACCCGAGGACAAAGGACCGGACGTTCAGCTTTAACGGTTCCCTCTGTGCAGCTCGGTGTGTATTCAGTTTAACACACAAAACAGGTGGAGCACCCAATGTCTCACACACACACACACACACACACACACACACACACACACACACACACACAGAGACAGACACACACACACACACACACACACACACACACAGAGACAGACACACACACACACACACACACACACACACACACACAGAGACACACACACACACACACACACACACACACACACAGACACAGAGACAGACACACACACACACAGAGACAGACACACACACACACAGAGACAGACAGACACACACACACACAGAGACAGACAGAGACAGACACACACACACACACACAGAGACAGACACACACACACACACACACACACACACACACACACACACACACACACACACAGACAGACACACACACACAGAGACAGACACACACACACAGAGACAGACACACACACACACACAGAGACAGACACACACACACACACACACACACACACACACACAGACAGACAGAGACAGACACACACACACACACAGAGACAGACACACACACACACACACAGAGACAGACAGACACACACACACACACACACACACACACACACACACACACACACAGACAGACAGAGACAGACACACACACACACACACACACACACACACACACACACACACACACACACACACACAGACAGACACACACACAGAGACAGACACACACACAGAGACAGACACACACGTACACACACAGTACAACTTTTAATCTGCATCGTGGTGACTTAGTGGTTTGGCATGTTCTCCTCTCAGCACTAGGGATGCCCGGTTCGAATCCCCAATCTGGGTGGAGTTTCCATGTTCTCCCCGTGTCCGTGTGGGTTTCCTCCGGGTTCTCCGGTTTCCTCCCACAGTCCAAAAAACATGGATCAAGGTCAATTGAGTTCTCCAAATTGCCCCTTATAGAGTGTGTGTGTGTCCAGTGATAGATTGGCGTCCTGTCCTGGGTGTATCTGTCCAGCGCCCAAAACGTTCTCCCCTGGCTGGGCATGGGGAACCCCCCGCGACCCTACTATAGTATAAAGCTGAAGATAATGAATGGATGGGTTCTACCCTCCAGCACAGTCTCAGTATAGATCCACCACCTGTGTGTCTCACACCGGAACATGAGGTTCATTATTACTCTGGAAGGTGGACAGAGACACACTGGTGATCGGATCAGAGGAAGAACGTGGAGAACGTGACGGGACCGAGGACTCACCCGTACATCAGGAACTTCTTCACGATGTTGCGAGCGTATTTGGACTTACTCAGCTCCACCATGTGCTCTAAAGACAAACACACGACGCCATTAACACCGAACGGGGAGGACGGAGGAACCCGAGTGAGACATCACAAACACCGACCTCTCAGTTCCTCAAAGACCTCCTGTCTCTGTTTATCGTCTCCGAACTGGATGAAGCACTGAAGAACCCGGGTCGAGTCGTGAGCAAACGCGATCTGCAGATCACATGACCTTCAGTCCGTCAGAGGATTATTCATACAACACCCCCACCACCCCCCCTCAACATTCCCACCAAACTCCCTCAACACCCCCGCAACACCACCACAACATCCCCACCAAACTCCCTCAACACCCCCAGGACACTCCCACCAAACTCCCTCAACACCCCCACGACACTCGCACCAAACTCCCTCAACACCCCCGCAACACCCCCACAACATCCCCACCAAACTCCCTCAACACCCCCAGGACACTCCCACCAAACTCCCTCAACACCCCCACGACACTCCCACCAAACTCCCTCAACACCCCCGCAACACCCCCACAACATCCCCACCAAACTCCCTCAACACCCCCAGGACACTCCCACCAAACTCCCTCAACACCCCCACCACGACACTCCCACCAAACTCCCTCAACACCCCCACGACACTCGCACCAAACTCCCTCAACACCCCCGCAACACCACCACAACATCCCCACCAAACTCCCTCAACACCCCCACCAAACTCCCTCAACACCCCCACGACACTCCCACCAAACTCCCTCAACACCACCACAACATCCCCACCAAACTCCCTCAACACCCCCGCAACACCACCACAACACCCCCACCAAACTCCCTCAACACCCCCACGACACTCCCACCAAACTCCCTCAACACCACCACAACATCCCCACCAAACTCCCTCAACACCCCCGCAACACCACCACAACATCCCCACCAAACTCCCTCAACATCCCCACGACACTCGCACCAAACTCCCTTAACACCCCCATAACACCCCCACGACACCACCGCCACACCCCCGCCAGACTCCCACCAAACTCCCTCAACACCCCCACCAAACTCCCACAACACCCACGCACCAAACTCCCACAACACAACACTCCCTCAACACCCCTACAACAAACTCCTTCAACACTCTCTCAACACCCCCACAACAAACTCCCACAACAACACTCCCTCAGTACCCCCACAACAACACCCCCACAACACTCCAACACCCCCACCAAACTCCCACAACATCCCCGCAACACCCCTGCAACATCCCCACCAAACTCCCACAACACCCCCGCCAACACTCCCTCAACACCCCACAACAAACTCCCACAACACCCCAACAACAAACTCCCTCAACACCCCCAACAACACTCCCTCAACACCCCAACAACAAACTCCCACAACAACACTCCCACAACACCCCCACAACAACACTCCCTCAACACCCCCACAACAAACTCCCACAACAACACTCCCACAACACCCCCAACAACACTCCCTCAACACCCCCACAACAAACTCCCACAACAACACTCCCTCAAAACCCCCACAACAACACTCCCACAACAACACTCCCTCAGTACCCCCACAACAACACCCCCACAACAAACTCCCACAACACTCCCTCAACACCCCCACCAAACTCCCATCAAACTCCCACAACATCCCCGCAACACCCCACAACAAACTCCCACAACAACACTCCCTCAACATCCCCACAACAAACTCCCACAACAACACTCCCTCAACATCCCCACAACAAACTCCCACAACACCCCCAACAACAACACTCCCTCAACAAACTCCCACAACACCCCCAACAACAACACCCCTCAACAAACTCCCACAACACCCCCAACAACACTCCCTCAAAACCCCCACAACAAACTCCTACAACACCCCAAAAACACTCCCTCAACACCCCCACCAAACTCCCACAACAACATCCCCACAAAATCCCCACCAACACCCCCGCAACACCCCCAAATTGCCCCATATAGTGTGTGTCTGTGTGAGTGAGTGTGTGTGTGCCCAGCATGGCACAACCCTAGTAGAGGATTAGGTGGAAGATAATGGATGAATGAAGGCAGACGGGGCTTTATCTGTGGGAAAAGTGAAGTGGGCGGAGCTACACGATTGCCCCTCATCGTACGGACACTGAGACTGACCGTCTTCACTTTGCCCTTCACGAGCTCCTGCAGTTCCTTCATCAGCTTCACTCTCTTCTCTTTATTACAGTCCTTCCTGCGGGAAACGAAGACCGACAGAAACGTGAGGACAGAAACGGACGTGCATGTCCCCCGTCCCCGTCCCCCGTCCCCCGTCCCCCCGTCCCCCCCCCGTCCCCCCCGTCACGTGACAGTAACACACAGGCTGTTAACAGGGGGTGTGATGTCACCGGCTCACCTCCGCACCATCTCCCACACCTGTTTGGCTCGGCTGACCACGTGGAAGGCCTCTTTCTTATCGTTCTCCTGCCGGTTCTGCTTCAGCTCCTTCTTCTTCTGTTTGAACTCGTTCCACTTCGGTTTCTTTGCTTCGGAACCTGAAGAGGTTTTAAAAAAAAAAAAAAAAAAAAAAAAACACACACGCGTCACGATTATCCACCCATTACCTAACGCTTCACCCTCTGCACACACAGACACTAACATACTGTATATGGGGCAATTAGGAGAATTCAATTTTGACTTGAATACATGTTTTTGGACTGTGGGAGGAAACCGGAGAACCCGGAGGAAACCCACGCAGACACGGGGAGAACATGCAAACTCCACCCAGATGGGGATTCGAACCTGGAATCCCCAGCGCTGAGGGGAGAACATGCTAAACCACTAAGCCACCGTGCCGCCCTAGAAATGGTATCTATTATTCATTCATTCATTATCTTCCCCTTTTATCCTCTATTAGAGGACGGGGACGGGGGGGGGGGTTCCCATGCCCATCCAGGGGAGAACGTTTCGGGTGCTGGGCAGATACACCCAGGACAGGACGCCAATCCATCGCTGGGCACACACTCACTCACACACACACACACACACTCTATATGGGGCAATTTGGAGAAATCAATTTGCCTTGAAGCCATGCTTTTGGACTGTGGGAGGAAACCGGAGAACCCGGCGGAAACCCACACAGACACGGGGAGGACGTGCAAACTCCACCCAGATGGGGATTCGAACCTGGGATCCCCAGCGCTGAGAGGAGAACATGCTAAACAACTTATACAGTTGGCAGGATCGCCCCCCCCCCCCCCCCCCACCCGGCCCCCCCCCCACGGCACACAACCCCCCACAGCGCTGTCCACAGACACTGTCCTTGAACGAATCCCTGCGTTCTCACCGTCCTCCGCCGGAACGTCCTCCGTCATCTTTCTCTTTCTGGAAAGCGCTCGGTCAGCTGAATTCGGTTGAGAGAACTTCTCGCCGGCTTTGTTGAAGCTCTTCTTTCTGTCGGTGTTGAAGGGCCGTGTCCCCGCCGTGTCCCCGTCCGATCGTCCCCCGGACGTCCTGAAGCTCTTCTTTCTGTCGGTGTTGAAGGGCCGTGTCCCCGCCGTGTCCCCGTCCGATCGTCCCCCGGACGTCCTGAAGCTCTTCTTTCTGTCGGTGTTGAAGGGCCGTGTCCCCGCCGTGTCCCCGTCCGATCGTCCCCCGGACGTCCTGAAGCTCTTCTTTTGGTCCACGCTGTGAGGTTTGAACGCTCGCTTCACCGCAGGTTTGCCGTCGGGTTTTCCTGAGAATGAGGAGACAACGGAACGTTCGGAAGACGGAGGACGGATTCAGAGACGCACCAAGAGAAGGGTGTGGACACTCAGTGGTCAGGACGTTGGGCCAACAATCTGAAGGTTACCCTCAACCCTCATTGTCCTCACCGTGTCCTCACCCTGTGTTCTAACCCCGTGTCCTCACCCTGTGTCCTCACCCTGTGTCCTCACCCCGTGTCCTCACCCCGTGTTCTAACCCCGTGTCCTCACCCCGTGTCCTCACCCCGTGTTCCTAACCCCGTGTTCTAACCCCGTGTCCTCACCCCGTGTTCTAACCCCGTGTCCTCACCCCGTGTCCTAAGCCCGTGTTCTAACCCCGTGTCCTCACCCAGTGTTCTAACCCCGTGTCCTCACCGTGTTCTAACCCCGTGTCTTCACCGTGTTCTAAGCCCGTGTCCTCACCATGTTCTAACCCCGTGTCCTCACCGTGTTCTAACCCCGTGTCCTCACCGTGTTCTAACCCCGTGTCCTCACCGTGTTCTAACCCCGTGTTCTAACCCCGTGTCCTCACCGTGTTCTAACCCCGTGTCCTCACCGTGTTCTAACCCCGTGTCCTCACCGTGTTCTAACCCCGTGTCTTCACCGTGTTCTAACCCCGTGTCCTCACCCTGTGTTCTAACCCCGTGTCCTCACCCCGTGTCCTCACCCTGTGTTTGGGTTCCTAAGTCTTGTTAGATAAAAGCATCCACTAAATAACCAAATATAAATGAATACTCATCATTTATTGGACGCTTTTATCCAAAACAACTTACAAGCTGAACACAGGGTTCATCACAGCGCCCCCTGGAGCAATGAGGGTTAAGGGTCTTACTCAAGGACCCACATTGGTAACTGCAGTGGACCTGGGATTTGAACCCCCAACCTTCAGGTTGATAACCCAACACCCTGACCACCGAGCTACCCCTCCCTCCTAATCAATCTGCAGGTTGATGTCTCTGATGATGCAGGGACGCAGTCTTTACCTTTAGCTTTCCCTCTGAAGACACTTTTCTTCGCGTCTCTCTGATTAAAGGACTTCTTTCTGGGTTTGGACTCCATTTTGATCCCGAACTGCAAAAAAAAAAACAACACAGAGTCAAAACATCATGACGTCAGAGACTCAGATCCCTAAAGATGGAACAGAACGACGTCACACACCTCAGAACAACAAACACCCAGAGTTAAAGTTAGGGCCGGCACGGTGGCTTAGAGCTTTAGGCATGTTCTCCTCTCAGCACTAGGGATTCCCGGTTCGAATCCCAATTTGGGTGGAGTTTGCATGTTCTCCCCGTGTCCCCGTGGGTTTCCTCCGGGTTCTCCGGTTTACTCCCACAGTCCAAAAACATGGATCAAGTCAATTGAGTTCTCAAAATTGCCCCATATAGAGTGTGTGTGTGTGAGTGAGTGTGTGCCCAGCGATAGATTGGCGCCCTGTCCTGGGTGTATCTGCCCAGCGTCCCGAGACGTTCTCCTCTGGATGGGCATGGGGAACCCCACCGCGACCCTAATAGAGGATAAAGTGGAAGATAATGAATGAATGAATACCTTTTGTTGGCAATGAGTAACACTTTCCCAGAGAGCGTCTGACCGAGTTTAGCAAAAAAAAAAAGGCGTTTGCATGTTTGCATGTTCTCCTCCGCTTTCCTCCCACAGTCCAAAAACATGGATCAAGGTGAACTGAATTCTCCAGATTGCCCCATATAGAGTGCGTCTGTGTGAGTGAGTGTCCAGTGATAGATTGGCGCCCTGTCCTGGGTGTATGGGGGGGGGGGTTCCCCATGCCCATGCAGGGGAGAACATTTCGGGCGCTGGGCAGATAGACCCAAGACTCACTCACTCACACACACACACTCTATATGGGGCAATTTGGAGAACTCAATTGCCCTTGATCCATGTTTTTGGACTGTGGGAGGAAACCGGAGAACCCGGTGGAAACCCACGCGGACACGGGGAGAACATGGAAACTCCACCCAGATGGGGATTCGCACCGGGAATCCTTAGTGCTGAGAGGAGAACATGTTAAACCACGACGCCACCGTGCCGATCGCTTACATGATGAGAGGTGTAAATAAAGGCTCAGCTCGGTTTTAAGCTCAGCAGTCAGATCGGTGTGCAGATGAGGTTTAAATGTTTAAAGTTAAATCAGAGAGAGAGTTTTAATTGTAATTACAGTTTAATTACAGTTTAATTACAGTTTAATTACACTTTTAATGAAACACGTTTACAACTCACCCATGTGTTCCGGAGGCACGATGTCGTCTTCCTCGCGCTCTGCTGCAGTCACGGGAACGGTCTCGATCCTGAGGCTCCAGCGCCACCTGCCGCAGCGGGGAGGCAGTTCAGCCGTTCAGACCGCCACACGTCGGCAGGCTCGAAATCCTGAGATTGCGGTTCAAGACGTGACGTAAACGTTCAACAAACGATACGAAGGATCGATTTAATCACGAAACTGACCATCGATTTAATCACTAAACCATTGACATTTTAATTAACTCGATATAAGAGCAGATAACGCAAAGGCGGTATCTGCGCATGCGCGGAATGAATCCCTCCGCTTGGTGTTGTGATAGTGAGGTCCTTCGTGTCAGATTTGTGATGTCCGTTAATTAAAATGTCCTAATTGTGGGACTAATTAAGGTTTAACAATCAATCACTCTCTGTTCTAGTTCATTCAAAACGTGTTTGACGTAGTGGGCGGCACGGGGGCTTAGTGGTTTGGCATGTTCTCCTCTCAGCACTAGGGATTCCCGGTTCGAATCCCAATCTGGGTGGAATTTGCATGTCCTCCCCGTGTCCGCGTGGGTTTCCTCCGGGTTCTCCGGTTTCCTCCCACAGTCCAAAAACATGGATCAAGGTCAATTGAGTTCTCCAAATTGCCCCATATAGAGTGTGTCTGTGTGAACGAGTGTGTGTCCAGTGATGGATTGGCGTCCTGTCCTGGGTGTATCTGCCCAGCGCCCGAAACGTTCTCCGCTGGATGGGCATGGGGAACCCCCCCCCCCCCCCCACGACACTAATAGAGGATAAAGCGGAAGATGGATGTTTGATGTAGTTTAGGGCTCAGGGTTCTGCACCAACTCACTTATCTGAAGGTCCACCAAGTACCCTGACTGAAGGGCCCTTGAGTGTCCTTGTGCTCACTTCACTCAGTGTGTATGTGTATGTGTGTGTGTGTGTGTGTGTGTGTGTGTGTGTGTGTGTGTGTGTGTTTCACTGCACTGATGGGTTAAATGTGGAGGACAAATTCCTCTGTGTCTAAGTACTGTCAGCAAAATAGGTCACGTTATCACTGGATCACTTAGCCATGTTCTTGTGGCCCTTGCTTCGTGAACAGGGTTCTAGATCAGGTTCTGAGATGTTCTGTGATCCTTCATGACCGGATTCATAAATTGCACAAGATTCAAAAGTGAATTAAAATATTTACCCTGGAAAACATGTGTTGCTTAAACACCTCATCTGATATACTGATATACATATACTGATGTCCATCCATTATCTCCCACTTTATCCTCTATTAGGGTCGTGGGGGGGGGTTCCCCATGCCCATCCAGGGGAGAACGTTTCGGGCGCTGGGCAGATACACCCAGGACAGGACGCCAATCTATCACTAGACACACACAGACACACACACACTCTATATGGGGCAATTTGGAGAACTCAATAGACTTCATCCCATGTTTTTGGACTGTGGGAGGAAACCGGAGAACCCGGAGGAAACCCACACGGACACGGGGAGGACATGCAAACTCCATCCAGATGGGGATTGGAACCGGGAATCCCTAGCGCTGAGATTCGAACGTGCGAACCATTAAGCCACCGTGCCTCCCTCTTATACTGATGTGTGTAATAAAAATATAACAATAATAATAATAATAATAATCAAATGGTGTTTGTAAAATGGAGGATGTGACATATTTATATATTTAAAGCAGTTCTTACCAGTTAAATAAAACTTGTAACCACCATTCAGTAGATTCCAGTCACAGCTTTTTGACCAGTTTATTGACCAGTAAGACAGAAAAAGAAAAGTTTCCGTAGCTCAGTCATGACATGAGGGTTCATTAAAATCTGATCAGCTAACGAGTTCTGTATTCATCAGACTGTAAGAAACATCCGGAAAAGACAGAAAACCACTTATTAATCTTACAGAATCTTGTTTTTTATTGTCAGGGTTTGAATAACATGATGCTCAAAGACTAAAACACAGAACGTAGAATTCCAAAGTCCCGCGTGGCCGAGGACGGAGGTCCGTCAAGCGTACCTGAGTTAAAAAGAACAAGAGAACATGTCATTTAACCAGGTCCACACACAAACGCACCGTAACTGATGTGCAGAACCAAACAGAAAATCTCCTGTCTGCACTTAATGGGAACAAAAAAAGTGTATAATAAAAAAATAAAATAAAATTCTTACCTGAAAAAGAGATTTTTAAGGTCCAATGAGTTGCCAGATTTAAAGCCGGACTCGTCAACGACGGCAGTGATATGAATGTCATAACTCTGTCTATCAGATCAGATCAGATCGGATCGGATTCGTTGGTGAGTAATAAGTCATGATATTTAGTCTTTTTAATGTTAAATCACGGTATGAATACATTTTGAGGGCGGCACAGTGGCTTAGTGGTTAGCATGTTCTCCTCTCAGCACTAGGGATTCCTGGTTCGAATCCCAATCTGGGTGGAGTTTCCATGTCCTCCCCGTGTCCACGTGGGTTTCCTCTGGGTTCTTCGGTTTCCTCCCACAGTCCAAAAACATGGATCAAGTCAATTGAGTTCTCCAAATTGCCCCATATAGAGTGTGTCTGTGTGAGTGTGTGTGTGCCCAGTGATAGATTGGCACCCTGTCCTGAGTGTATCTGCCCAGCGCCCGAAACGTTCTCCCCTGGATGGGCATGGGGAACCCCCCCCCCCCCCCGTGACCCTAATAGAGGACAAAGCGGAAGATAATGAATGAATGAATACCTTTTGTTGGCGATGAGTAACACTTTCCCAGAGAGCGTCTGACCGAGTTTAGCAAACAGAGGCGTCTGGAGGAGACAGCGCACCTGGTACCAGTGGGACAGGGGCTCATGGGGGGCAGTTGAGAGCCAAACTGTTGTCCTGTCGGAAACACAATGACACAATCCCTAAAATATGAGGGCACTGGTAAAATATGAGGGCGCGGTAGCTCAGTGGTCAGGGCATTGGGCTGTCAATCTGAAGGTTGGGGGTTCAAATCCCAAGTCCACTGAAGTTACCAATGTGGGTCCTTGATCAAGACCCTTAACCCTCATTGCTCCAGGGATGTTGTGATGAACCCTGTGCTCACCTTGTAAGTCGCTTTGGATAAAAGCGTCCAATAAATGACCAAATGTAAATGTCAAATATCATTGGCAGGAAACTGATAGGAGATGATACAGTGGACAGTGAGTCCAAACCCAAATCTTCAGCAGACACTTTGTCTCTTACATGAGACTTTGTTCTGATGACGCCTACGAAGAGTACTCATGGTTCCCTAAAGTTCTACACGATACAATCTGGAACTATATGTGTGTCCAAATGTTGTCCAGTGACATTAGATATCCCAAAGGAAGCCAGTCTGATCAAGTGTCTGGTTCTCACCTCGATCCTACGAACGCCACATCGAACCAAAAGGCGAGTCCATGAACCAGACCCGACTGAAGCAGTTTGAAGACGAACGGAATTTCCATTCTACACCCGAAAGACACAGATCGGTGTTTCAGAGAGATTCCACAACATTCTTATGAGCATCAAGATTCAGATCTCATCCAGGACACCGTCCAACGTTCGTTCTGTACCTCTGCAAATCCTCCTCTGTGGCTTCAAGGAAGTTGATGGTGTACTTCACGGACCTGGCCATCAGAATCTGGACGTCGAACGTGTCCTGAGACCCAGGGCAGAAAAATCATGTCTCCACGAGGATCTCGAAAAAACCAGAGCCATCAAACGTCTAACAGAATGTAAACAAACCACGATTGGCTGCTTGAAGAACTCATCCATGGCAGCAGAATGGAGTCCACTGAGGTTCACACCATAGAACGAGGTCTGGAGCCTGAAACAAAACATCTCAGATTGGTATATTACAGGGCGTGGTATCTGAGTGGTCAGGGTGTGGGGCAATCAACCCGAAAGTTGGTGGTTCAAATATGTATGGATTGCAAGTAACCATATATGAACTGTTGGACCATTCATTCATCCATTATCTTCAGCTTTATCCTCTATTAGGGTCGCGGGGGGGGGGGGGTTCCCCATGCCCATCCAGGGGAGAACGTTTCGGGCGCTGGGCAGATACACCCAGGACAGGACGCCAATCTATCGCTGGGCACACACTCACACACACACACACACACAATATATATGGGGCAATTTGGAAAATTTAATTGAACTTGATCCATGTTTTTGGACTGTGGGAGGAAACCGGAGAACCCGGAGGAAACCCACGCGGACACGGGGAGAACATGGAAACTCCACCCAGATGGGGATTCGAACCGGGAATCCCTAGCGCTGAGAGGAGAACGTGCTAAACCACTAAGCCACCGTGCCGCCCCCTGTTGGACCATTATTTACATAAAAACATAGAAAGCAAGCCTCCTGTTGGGATTTATTTGTCCAGCTCGGATATGACGATGTGTCCACTAGAACAGCAGCTCAGACGGACAAAGTTCTGCTGTTTTAAACCAGATGTCGGTATCTCCACCCAGGATTCAACTCGGACTGCCTGTGTTTACATGACCTCCACCCAGCGGGGCCGAGACTGAGACGATTCGGGCGGTGCGCTCCACCACGGAGATCCGGTCTGGATGGCGTTAAAGCATTTTAAAGACAGGGGTGGTGAGGGGGTCACGGCACGCTGCAGTAGAACATGTGAAGCTCCAGGGAGGTGTGAAGCTCCGGTGAGAGGGACAGCGGGGGCATGTCAGGGCGGGTCATGGTCTGTTAGAACCCTGCTATTCCATCTGAACCCGAAATGGAACATGTGTGTATG
Organism: Corydoras sp. C115; assembly: GCA_019802505.1. Lineage (NCBI taxonomy): Eukaryota > Metazoa > Chordata > Actinopteri > Siluriformes > Callichthyidae > Corydoras > Corydoras sp. C115. The sequence goes on along the minus strand of JAFMOC010000748.1, from coordinate 140,436 downwards.
AGCTCATTCAGCTCAGGGACTTTCAGTCTAATGCGGTTGTTCTTCAACCAGATCTGATCTGATTCATCCATCCAGCCATTATCTTCCTCTATTAGGGTCGCGGGGGGGGGGGGGTTCCCCATGCCCATCCAGGGGAGAACGTTTCTATTGCTGGACACACACTCACTCACACTCACACACACACTCTATATGGGGCAATTTGGAGAACTCAATTGACCGTGATCCATGTTTTTGGACTGTGGGAGGAAACCGGAGAACCCGGAGGAAACCCACAACAACCGAAATCCGATCTAATCCGGTTCCATTATTATTCTAATCCGATCTCACGCAGCTCCGCGCTGGTTCGGTGTGGATGCTGCCCCTCTCCGACTCTCCCGCCTGCCACACCTTCATCACCTCCGTCACGTCCTCTAAATACCCCCAGGTTCCTCTACACGCCAACGCCGCATGTGCGTCACGATCTGATCTAATCTCACTGCCCGCTGGCTTTCCGCTGAAAGATGACGGAGTTAGATCGGTTACCAGAAGTTAGAACGTGCGTGGTGTTCCAAGTAAAGCTGTTCGTCAGAGAACGGAGCCAGGTGGATGTCGCTGAAGGTGGGGAACATCAGACCTGTTCACACCAAACAACAAAAACGAGACTCTGAATCATTGAAACACTCCATCATTAGAACATTAGAACACAATCTGAGTTTAAACTCTGAAAAAAAAAGGTTTGGTCACTTTAAATGTTGGTTTAGACCCACTGGAACTGAACACGTATACAGTTCCTGAGTGTATCATGTAGAACTTTAGAGAACCATGAGATGAAGGGTTACTAATTAGAACATCTTCAGATCTTCCACTGAGATCAAAGTGTCTGCTGATGATTCGGGTTTGGACTTGACGTCCACTGTATCGCCTAATATCAGTGTCCAGCGTCGGTTCCCCAGCATCGAGGGAGTCCGGTCGCCTTGGTAACGCTGTTCCATGGTGGTGATGTCACCATGATCCTGTTTGATGCAGTTTGGTTCTTGATAGTGGACAAGGAACTGCTCAGCAACATCCTAGAACGATGTCCGAGTAATGTTCTCAGGTTCCACGTTCAGATCTTTATCTGTTTCATTCATGATGTTTCTGATGTTCAGAACCACACAAACATCTTCCTTCATCTTGTTTCCAGTTCTTTTGGGGAACACGGGTCTCAAATAACAAGAACCTTCTCGCTCCAGGGTTGATTTGAAGTGGAGGCAAAAATATCTTCGTTGGTGAAATGTGACTCTGTATCGTGACTTAGTGGTTTAGCATGTTCTCCTCTCAGCACTAGGGATTCCCGGTTCGGATCCCAATCTGGGTGGAGTTTTCATGTCCTCCCCGTGTCCGCGTGGGTTTCCTCCGGGTTCTCCGGTTTCCTCCCACAGTCCAAAAACATGGATCAGGGTCAATTGAATTCTCCAAATTGCCCCATATAGAGTGTGTCTGTGTGAGTGAGTGTGTGTCCAATGATAGATTGACGTCCTGTCCTGGGTGTATCTGCCCAGCGCCCGAGACGTTCTCCCCTGGATGGGCATGGGGAACCCCCCCCCCCCGACCCTAATAGAGGATAAAGAGGAAGATAATGGATGGATGACTCTGTATCAACATTGAGATTTGGTTTTAAGTTTTAAGTTTTTAAGTTTTTAAGTTTTTAAGTTTTTAAGTTTGGCTGGATCAACGATGGAGGAACCAACCTTTGGGCTTCAACCAGGTTTTGGAGTTCAGATAGCTCTCCAGCATCCGCTCGTTCAGAAGCATGTAGCCGATGGGTTCGGAGACGATGACGTCCACCTTCTCAGGACACCGAACCTCCTCGATCTTCCCGGCGAGAACGACGATCTTGTCCGACATCCCGTTGCTCCTCACCAGTTCCTGAAGACAGAAATCCAAAGATCTCAGCTTATCTCCCGATTTTGGAGGAATTCCGGGTTTCTTGGCGGAGAACCAGCTGTCAAAACACACACTCTAACACTTATACAGCTCATTACGGGAGCATGCAGCTGCACGGTATGCCGGCGTGATATCCATCAGCGAGCCGCCAAGGCACCGCGTGGAGTACGGGATTCTATAAAAACCTTAACGTTCTTGAGCGGCGTCCATGTATGTTGTTGGATTAGATATATGTTGCTATTATCACATGTTAGTTAGTTCTATAACATTTTATAGACATATTATAGAACTAACATGTGATAATAGCAACATTCAGTACAAGTCCCTGACTCTGGCCTACAGAACCATTTCTGGATCTGGCCCCTCCTACCTTCACTCTATCTTTTAAAAATACACTCCGACTCGTTCACTTTGCTCCGGTGATGATCGCCCCCTGGTGGTTCCACCTCACTGAGGAGCTGATTCTCACTCCGTGGCGTTCACCACTGCAACATGGTAGTACGATCTTCCCAACTCTGTCCGTAAGGCAGAATCTCTAAACAGAAACTACTGAAGACGCATCTCTTTAACAAATACCTCATTCATCCATCCATTATCTTCCGCTTTATCCTATATTAGGGTCGCGGGGGGGGGGTTCCCCATGCCCATCCAGGGGAGAACGTTTTGGGCGCTGGGCAGATACACCCAGGACAGGGCGCCAATCTATCACTGGGCACACACTCACTCACTCCCACAGACACACTCTATATGGGGCAATTTGGAGAATTCAGTTGAACTTGATCCATGTTTTTGGACTGTGGGAGGAAACCTACGCGGACACGGGGAGAACGTGGAAACTCCACCCAAATGGGGATTCGAACCGGGAATCCCTAGTGCTGAGAGGAGAACATGCTAAACCACTAAGCCACCATGCCGCCCTTAACAAATACCACAATTTTAACAAAATTTATTAATTAAAAAATAATAAGAAAAAAAGGGGGGGGGCGCAGCATGAAATAACGATCAGGTTTGATGAATTCACAGTGTAGTTGGTTTTCTTTATAACTTCTGACTTGTGGTGTTCTCATTTGTAAGTCGCTTTGGATAAAAGCGTCGCTAAAGGACTAAATGTAAACGTAAATGTAATGTAAACGTAAATGCGCACATTGCTGAACCCAAAAGGCTACAAAATAGTTGTTCATTTCCTAAAACCGTCATAATGGATGGTGACTACTGCCCAAACGTCAACCTCACCCTACACCATCCATCCATCCATCCATTATCTTCCACTTTATCCTCTATTAGGGTCGCGGGGGGGGAGATTCCTCATGCCCATACAGGGGAGAACGTTTAGGGCGCTGGGCAGATAGACCCAGGACAGGGCACCAATCCATCGCTGGGCACACACTCACTCACAGACACACTCTATATGGGGCAATTTGGAGAACTCATTCAGACTTGATCCATGTTTTTGGACTGTGGGAGGAAACCGGAGAACCCGGAGGAAACCCACGTGGACACGGGGAGAACGTGGAAACTCCACCCAGATGGGGATTCGAACCGGGAATCCCCAGCACTGAGAGGCGAACGTGTTTAACCACTAAGCCACCGTGCCGCCCCACACCCTACACCCAAATAAATAATACGGATCAGCCGTGCTGAGACGCTGGACCGAGCCAGTCGCTCTAACGGGGCGGCGTGGAGGCCGCCCACACTGTCAGCTTGGGTGGACTGAACCCCCAGCCTACAGATGAACAGCCCAACACCCGACCCACTGAGCTGCGACGCCTGCAACATCTGGTTGCAGTCTGCAGCTGGAGACATGAGGCAGAATCACTGAAAGCGTTCGTGTCTGGAGAGCTGGATTTCCCTCCATCCATCAAAATATGTTTTCTTTTCATCTCCTCTGTCGTCAGGGGCCCTCAGGGGCCGTCAGGGGCCGTTAGGCTCCGAGAATGCGATGCGCTCAGGTGTGAAGCAGCGCCGCACTGTCAGCCATGTTGAAAATCCGTCTCCCTCCGGCGGGAGCACGGCGTCTGAATCAACCGTCTGTTCCAGAGACGTGAACTTTGACCTGGACTGTTCTGGATTAATAATCCCTACAGTGGAGCGTCAGCGTGGAACGATGTGAGGTGAGATCTATTGGTTCCCTCCATAAACCGTCGCAGATTAACGTTAACATAAGATTAACAGAGTTAGGATTAACAGAGTGAAGATTAACTGAGTGAAGATTAACAGAGTGAAGATTAACAGAGAGAAGAATAACAGAGTACAGATTAGCAGAGTACAGATTAACAGAGTTAAGATTAACAGGGTTAGGATTAACAGAGTTAGGATTAACAGAGTTAAGATTAACAGAGGTAAGATTAACAGAGTGAAGTTTAACAGAGTACAGATTAGCAGAGTACAGATTAGCAGAGTACAGATTAACAGAGTGAAGAATAACAGAGTACAGATTAACAGAGTGAAGATTAACAGAGTGCAGATTAACAGAGTTAGGATTAACAGAGTGAAGAATAACAGAGTACAGATTAACAGAGTACAGATTAACAGAGTACAGATTAGCAGAGTACAGATTAACAGAGTACAGATTAACAGAGTGAAGATTAACAGAGTGAAGATTAACAGTGTACAGATTAACAGAGTGAAGATTAACAGAGTGAAGATTAACAGAGTACAGATTAACAAAGTACAGATTAACAGAGTTAGGATTAACAGAGTGAAGAATAACAGAGTACAGATTAACAGAGTTAAGATTAACAGAGTTAAGATTAACAGAGTACAGATTAACAGAGTACAGATTAACAGAGTACAGACTAACAGAGTTAAGATTAACAGAGTTAAGATTAACAGAGTACAGATTAACAGAGTACAGATTAGCAGAGTACAGATTAACAGAGTACAGATTAACAGAGTACAGATTAGCAGAGTACAGATTAACAGAGTACAGATTAGCAGAGTACAGATTAACAGAGTACAGATTAACAGAGTACAGATTAGCAGAGTACAGATTAGCAGAGTACAGATTAACAGAGTACAGATTAGCAGAGTACAGATTAACAGAGTACAGATTAACAGAGTACAGATTAACAGAGTACAGATTAGCAGAGTACAGATTAACAGAGTACAGATTAACAGAGTACAGATTAGCAGAGTACAGATTAACAGAGTACAGATTAGCAGAGTACAGATTAGCAGAGTACAGATTAACAGGATGTAGAAGGTGGTACTTCAGCGTATTTGGCCACAGAGCTGGCCTCCACTGCGTACACTTTCTTGGCTCCGGCCTGGACAACAAAGAAGGACAGGATTCCGGTTCCGCAGCCGACATCGAGAACCACCTGCAGAGACGGAGAGCAAGACGGAGAGAGAGTCAGCGGAAATAGTCCCAAATACAGGAGTTAAAGGTGAAGTGCCGACTCACTTTGTCGGTGAAGTCGATGTCATTCAGCAGGATGGCTTTCTGGAACGTTGCGGTTCTCAGGTAATCCTGAAGCATGTTCTGCTGCTGCGAGAGCGCGCCGTAAAACTGCAACAACACCAGAACCTGCTGAGCATCGCATGGAATCGACCCGGCGGCACGGTGGCTTAGTGGTTTAGCATGTTCTCCGCTCAGCGCTAGGGTTTTCCGGTTCGAATCCCAATCTGGGTGGAGTTTCCATGTTCGCCCCGTGTCCATGTGGGTTTCCTCCGGGTTCTCCGGTTTCCTCCCACAGTCCAAAAAACATGGATCAAGTCAATTGAATTCTCCAAATTGCCCCATAGAGAGTGTGTCTGTGTGAGTGAGTGTGTCCAGTGATAGATTGGTGTGTCCAGTGATAGATCTGCCCAGCGCCTGAGACGTTCTCCCCTGGATGGACCCTATCCATCCATCCATTATCTTCCACTTTATCCTCTATTAGGATCACGGGGGAGGGGGGGGGGGAGACGTTTTGGCCGCTGGGCAGATACACCCAGGACAGGACGCCAATCTATCACTGGACACACACTCACTCACACAGACACACTCTATATGGGGCAATTTGGAGAACTCAATTGACCATCATCCATGTTTTTGGACTGTGGGAGGAAACCGGAGAACCCGGAGGAAACCCACGCGGACACGTGGAGAACATGGAAACTGCATTCAGTTCCATTTGAAGTGAAGATGTTACCTGGAAGTCCTGCAGGGCGGACGAGTTCTCCGTCCTCTGATCGAACGCTGAAGGTTCTCGTCCCGCGTGCGTCCACGGTCTTATCTTTCTGTGAAACATCTGAAAGTCTGGATTTGGGGAAACAGTGGATTCTTTGATGAACATTAGAACATTAGGTTCCTGCATCATCATCGTCGCTGAGGACACTGTACTAACGCACGCCAAACGCCCGGACGGTGTCCGGTTTCTCAGACAAGCCGAGGCAACGTTCCGCCAACGCTGAGGAAACCAAGAGACAACTGAGAATGTAAGAGAGAACGTACTGAGAATTCACTTCAGAACGTTTTAAAACTAAATGCTGGGCAGCAGCACGGTGGCTTAGTGGTTGGCATGTTCTCCTCTCAGCACTAGGGATTCCCGGTTCAAATCCCGATCTGGGTGGAGTTTGCATGTTCTCCCTGTGTCCACGTGGGTTTCCTCCGGGTTCTCCAGTTTCCTCCCACAGTCCAAAAAACATGGATCAAGGTCAATTGAGTTCTCCAAATTGCCCCATATAGAGTGTTTGTTTGTGAGTGAGTGTGTGTCCAGTGATAGATTGGCGTCCTGTCCTGGGTGCATCTGCCCAGCGCCCGAGACGTTCTCGGGCATGGGGAACCTTGAAATACTGTTCATTGGCGATGTACTGGTACTCTGCATAATGATAATTATGATTCAATACAGTTGAATCTAATCTAATCTAATCTAATCTAAACTAAACTAATCTAATCTAATCTAATCTAATCTAATCTAATCTAATCTAAACTAATCTAATCTAATCTAATCTAAACTAAACTAATCTAATCTAATCTAATCTAATCTAAACTAATCTAATCTAATCTAATCTAATCTAATCTAATCTAATCTAATCTAATCTAATCTAATCTTATCTAATCTAATCTAATCTAATCTAAACTAATCTAATCTAATCTAATCTAAACTAATCTAATCTAATCTAATCTAATCTAAACTAATCTAATCTAATCTAAACTAATCTAATCTAATCTAATCTAATCTAATCTAATCTAAACTAATCTAATCTAAACTAATCTAATCTAATCTAATCTAATCTAATCTAAACTAATCTAAACTAATCTAATCTAAACTAATCTAATCTAAACTAATCTAAACTAATCTAATCTAAACTAATCTAATCTAATCTAAACTAATCTAATCTAATCTAATCTAATCTAATCTAAACTAATCTAAACTAATCTAATCTAAACTAATCTAATCTAAACTAATCTAATCTAATCTAATCTAATCTAAACTAATCTAATCTAATCTAATCTAATCTAAACTAATCTAATCTTAAAAGTTTAAAACTGTCCGATCTGATGGCTTTACCTTGCTGTGACCTGAACTTCAGGAGGACGCTCACACGGTCCACGGTCACGAGGAAGGACTGAGAGCCGACCCGACAGCACTCTGTGTCCCCGCCGATGCCGAGCTGGAGGACGCACGCACCATCATCTGCCAAAAACACGGAACGATACCATAAACAACCAGATTCTGATCAGCAGCATCAGCCGTGGAACCCGAGAACCTGGGAACCCGAGAACCCGGGAACCCGAGAACCCGAAAACCCGGGAACCCGAGAACCCGAAAACCCGGGAACCCGAGAACCCAGGAACCTGGGAACCCGAGAACCCGGGAACCTGAGAACCCGAGAACCCGGGAACCTGAGAACCTGGGAGCCTGAGAACCCGGGAACCCGGTGAGGAGCCTCCGGTTCAGAGGGACTGGTTTCCTCACAGAACGCAGAACGTGTTCTATCTGATCGCCGGCGCCAGGAGCAGAGCAGCGTTCCGTAGCAAAGAAAAACAATCTGTTAGAACACGCGAGCCTGAAGCCCACTGAGCAGAACCACCACCACCCCCCCCCCACCACCACCACCACCACGGCCCCCGAGCCCCCAACCCGGAGACATAAATCCTCACAGCCCGTCCACTGGCCAAGTGACTGGACCACACACACATCACACACACACACACACACACACACACACACACACTACACACACACTACACACACACACACACACACACCACACACACACCACACACCACACTCACACACACACACAAACACACACCACACAGACACACAACTAATCGAGTGAATACAACCTTCCTGGATCCTGTTATTTAGTGCAACCTTTTTGCCAAGAGTACAGGGTTTAAGGGGTACAGGGTTCAAAGGGGTACCTCTTTATCCTCTATTAGGGTCGAGGGGGGGGTTCCCCATGCCCATCCAGGGGAGAACGTTTCGGGCGCTGGGCAGATACACCCAGGACAGGGGGCAACACCTGATGACCTGATGATTAATAATTATAATGAATCAATTAATGAATTCATACTCATACCCATCTGGGTGGAGTTTCCATGTTCTCCCCGTGTCCACGTGGGTTTCCTCCGGGTTCTCCGGTTTCCCCCCACAGTCCAAAAACATGGATCAAGGTCAATTGAGTTCTCCAAATTGCCCCATATAGAGTGTGTGTTTGTGAGTGAGTGTGTGCCCAGCGATAGATTGGCGTCCTGTCTTGGGTCTATCTGCCCAGCGCCCGAAACGTTCTCCCCTGGATGGGCATGGGGAACCCCCCCCCCCCCCCCGACCCTAATAGAGGATAAAGCGGAAGATAATGAATGAATGAAAAGAATAATATAAACATAAACTGGACGGCACGGTGTCTTAGTGATTGGCATGTTCTCCTCTCAGCACTAGGGATTCCCGGTTCGAATCCCCATCTGGGTGGAGTTTCCATGTGCTCCCCGTGTCCGCGTGGGTTTCCTCTGGGTTCTCCGGTTTCCCCCCACAGCCCAAAAACATGGATCAAGGTGAATTGAATTCCAAATTGCCCCATATAGAGTGTGTGTGTGTGAGAGTGTGTGTCCAGCGATAGATTGGCGTCCTGTCCTGGGTGTATCTGCCCAGCGCCCAAAACGTTCTCCCCTGGATGGACATGGGGACCCCCCCCATCCCCACCCCGCGACCCTAATAGAGGATAAAGTGGGAGATAATGGATGTTCAGTCAGGTTACAACATGTTATCTTTATCGGCTTTTTACAAAACCATCGTTTCATATCCATAAAAACTGTACAAGAAAATATAATTCCACAGCTTCTCTGCACTGAAAGCACGTTTACCGTCCTCCACGCTGAGGGTGATGCCTGCAGAATCTCTGCCCAGTCGCAGTGTGAGGTCTGGACGCTGCGTCTGTCCGGCGTTTGGCGGCTGGACGTCCGTCTCAGTCTCATTCAGATGGACCAGGCCGACCGAAAAGCTGCTCTGCTCCACGTTGCTGCTGCCCATGGTTCACCCATGTAGTCCTTCACCAGCAGGTCACTGTCCGCAGGACGCTCCTCGGGTTCCTATGGACTGAAGATCAAGCTCATCTCCAACGTCAGAGCCTCGAACGAAATGAGACCGCAGTCCGGAGGTGCAGAAGACAGACTGAGGACCGAGAGGGAGGAGAGGGAAGAGAGGGAGGAGAGAGGAGGAGAGAGGAGGAGAGAGGAGGAGAGAGGAGGAGAGAGGAGGAGAGGGAGGAGAGAGGAGGAGAGAGGAGGAGAGAGGAGGAGAGAGGAGGAGAGAGGAGGTCCGGCCGGCCGGCAGGAGTGGGTGTGATTCTGATGTTCTCATGTTTATCATCCTTCATAATAAAACGATAAGTTCTCAGCAGATGAACGTTAGAGATTCAGACTCTGGTGGATGAGTTTTGATCATCAGATTTTATTTATTTTCCGCTTTACATGCTGAATGTTTAAGTTTTACTTTTGCTGCTATATTTATTTTTTATATTTTATATTCTATATTTATATCCATTCTATTCTATACTACTTTTTTACATATAGTGTGTATAAATAAATATATATATATATATATATATATATATATATATATATATATATATATATATATATATGTGTGTGTGTGTGTGTGTGTGTATGTGTGTGTGTATATGTGTGTGTGTGTGTGTGTATATATACGTATATTCTCAGATTTATTTTTATATACTGTATATTATATTTATAATTAAATATTCTATATTTGTAGTGATATATATTCATAGTGGTATACTATATATATTTCACATTTCACATAGTGATATGTGTAATTCTCATTTCTTCTCAACATTCATTCATTATCTTCTGCTTTATCCTCTATTAGGGTCGGGTGGGGGGGTTCCCCATGCCCATCCAGGAGAGAACGTCTCGGGCGCTGGGCAGATACACCCAGGACAGGACGCCAATCCATCGCTAGACACACACTCACTCACACACATACACTCTATATGGGGCAATTTTGGAGAACTCAACTGACCTTGATCCATGTTTTTGGACTGTGGGAGGAAACCGGAGAACCCAGAGGAAACCCACGCAGACACGGGGAGGACATGGAAACTCCACCCAGATTGGGATTCGAACCGGGAAATCCCTAGTGCTGAGAGGAGAACATGCTAAACCACTAAGCCACCATGCCACGCTGGAATGTTATCTATTATGTAATTTATTATGTAATTAATGCATAACGGGGCGTGGTCGTTTAGTGGTCAGGGTGCTGGGTGTCAATCTGAAGGTTGTGGGTTCAAATCCCAGCTCCACTGAAGTTAGGAATGTGGGTTCTTGAGCAGAACCCTTAACCCTCATTGCTCCAGGGGGCGCTGTGTTAACCCTGTGCTCAATTAAAAACGTAAATGTTAAAATGTGTTATTAATTAAATGTGTTATTAATTAAATGTGTTATTAATTAAATGTGTTATTAATCAGAATGTGTTATTAATTAAATGTGTTATTAATCAGAATGTGTTATTAATTAAATGTGTTATTAATCAGAATGTGTTATTAATTAAATGTGTTATTAATCAGAATGTGTTAATTGTTAATTCAGTCAGACCTTATGCACACTGTGAAAAATGAGTAAGAGTGAATCGACTCCAAAGTTTTGAGAATCGACATGATTCGACTCGGTTTAACCGCGCGTGTAAGTGAACCGAACAGAAGCGCTCGGTTCTTCACTTTAATTCACGGTTCAATCTGATTTCCTTTGAAGTTTATTAAAGTCCCCGCGCTTTAATTCAGAACAGAAATGACGTCATCACCGACGCCGACGCTGTGGCTTTATTCGGTAAAACAATTTAAACATTTTATAAATTCAGCTTTTCTACTGAAATAAAACGTTTTCTGTTATTAATAATGTTTTTTATAAATTAATTTTATTTTGTTCACAAAACAAAGAGCTAACTTTACACTGCTGTCTGTACCGTGTGTGACTGCACGCGATAAATAAACTGATTTGATTTAATTAATAATGATCTTTATAATTCTATGAATATAAAATAATATAATAATAAGTTTATGAGCAAAATCCTAAACTCTGTTTAAATTATTTAAAGATTTAAATTGAATTTTATAAACATCATTTAAAACTCATTTAACGTAAAAGTCAAACGCTACCGATTAATTATACAGTTAATTACAGTTAATTACACACTTAATCACACAGTTAATTACACAATTAATCACACAGATAATTACACAATTAACACACAATTAGTTACACATTTCTTTTCTGTTAAAGGATTTTATTGCTCTAAACACTAAAATGTGAATTGCGACTTTTACTTCTTTCCTTGCTTTAATATAATAATAAATGTGAATAGTGACATCTGCTGGATGTTGGAGAAATTACATCTATTTATCTGCATGCATTTTCGTTAAACCTCCACCAGAGGTCGCTACTCACACTTTTTTTATAATATTGCTTGCGTTTGTGGATATAACGCTTATTCTGCGAAAAGCCAAAGAACCAAATATGGGCATAAAGACCGAGGTGCGACTTCAGAACCCCCCCCCTCCCCCCTGAATCATGAGCCGAATCATGAGCCGAATCATGAGGCCTCTGATCTGATATTTGCTCCAATTCATATCTATATTTATAAAAGTCTCTAAAACTGAAAACGTGTCAGCTTTATTGCAGATGTGTTCGGATCTCATTAGTGATTCTGAATCAATGTGGAATTATTTAATATAAAATGTACACAATTCACCAGAAATATAAATATTAATTTAGGTTTTCAGTGAAAAAAAGGGTTCCTCGTTCCTGACCTGTTACTGCGGTGTTTGGCCACCAGATGGCGCCAGAATTTCAAATCTTCGATATGAATGTAACTGAAATCGACTGAAGGAGTGATGACGTTACATTCAGTATCTGCTGATGAGCCAGACGAGAAATTAAAAATATAATCTATAATAATTCATTCATTCATCCATTATCTCCCAATTTATCCTCTATTAGGGTCGTTGGGGGGGGGGGGGGAGAACGTCTCGGGCGCTGGGCAGATAGACCCAGGACAGGACGCCAATCTATCACTGGACACTCACACACTCACTCACACACACACACACAGACACACTCTATATGGGGCAATTTGGAGAACTCAATTGAATTGATCCATGTTTTTGGACTGTGGGTGGAAACCGGAGAACCCGGAGGAAACCCACGCGGACACGGGGAGAACATGCAAACTCCACCCAGATGGGGATTCGAACCGGGAATCCCTAGAAACCATAATATAATATGATATGATCAAAATCAATCCAATGAATATATCTGTACTGACGGCCTGCCATACAGTTCACATTATGAGGTACATGTGAGGTACATGTGAGGTAAATGTTTGCTATGTGAGGTACGTGTGAGGTACATGTGAGGTACATGTGAGGTACATGTGAGGTACATGTGAGGTAAATGTGAGGTACATGTGAGGTACATGTGAGGTACATGTGAGGTACATGTGAGGTAAATGTGAGGTACATGTGAGGTACGTGTGAGGTACGTGTGAGGTACATGTGAGGTAAATGTGAGGTACATGTGAGGTACAT
>JAFMOC010000748.1:117500-122500 GCA_019802505.1 Corydoras sp. C115 | reverse complement strand
TTCACCTTCAGTGTGATGTCACAGGGCGGCGGTGTCCGTGCTTCAGCGTGTTGGTGTTAGTCGCCCACCTTAATACTGAACACACCGCCTCCACCTGCTCTATCTGGCTCGTCGAGAGCTCTCTCCCGTTTGTGCTGGACGTTGCCCTTAAGTGGGATCCCACAGGCGGTGCTCGCCTGAGATCGGGGCTCCCCCTAGTGTCTCGGCCGGGTATCCAAATCCCAAATCAGCGCTGGATATGACTCCGTCTCCCTGCACCATGTAAATCTATCCATCCATCCATCATCTTCCGCTTTATCCTCTATTAGGGTCGCGGAGTGGGGGGGTGGGGTTCCCCATGCCCATCCAGGGGAGAACGTTTCGGGCGCTGGGCAGATGCACCCAGGACAGGACGCCAATCTATCGCTGGGCACACACTCACTCACACACACACACTCTATATGGGGCAATTTGGAGAACTCAATTGACCTTGATCCGTGTTTTTTGGACTGTGGGAGGAATCTGGAGAACCCGGAGGAAACCCACGTGGACACGGGGAGAACATGGAGACTCCACCCAGTTGGGGATTCGAACCGGGAATCCCTAGCACTGAGAGGAGAACATGCTAAACCACTTAGCCAGCCCATGTAAATATTTGAACTTTATAATTTTATCTCAGGGCGGCACGGTGGCTTAGTGGTTTAGCATGTTCTCCTCTCAGCGCTAGGGATTCCTGGTTCGAATCCCCATCTGGGTGGTTTGCATGTTCTCCCCGTGTCCGCGTGGGTTTCCTCCGGGTTCTGCGGTTTCCTCCCACAGTCCAAAAAACATGGATCAAGGTCAATTGAGTTCTCCAAATTGCCCCATATAGAGTGTGTGTGTGTGAGTGAGTGTGTGCCCAGCGATAGATTGGCGTCCTGTCCTGGGTGAATCTGCCCAGCGCCCGAAACGTTCTCCCCTGGATGGGCATGGGGAACCCCACCGCGACCCTAATAGAGGATAAAGCGGAAGATGATGAATGAATGAATGTTATCTCACGTTCTGGGGCGGTGGAGGGGAACATCTACGCAGACGGGGAGAACATGCTCAAAGTTCCACGCAGACGGGGCTGATAATACAGCACAAGCGCGTGGTGCTGAACCGACGTCCCGCTGTTAGACCCTCCAGCGAGTCCGAGGCTGTCTCCGCCGTTTTGAGGACACGACCCCGCAGGTTTTTCCAGATAAACATCTCGGCGGCTATAATTATGTGGTTATTATGTCTGGAGCAGAACCCTGATTGCAGGCTCTAATCAAATGTTGCTTCTGTTCCCTTTTCTTTACTGATGTTCTAACGTTTGTAGGAAGGAAAAAAAACATTGGGGTGTAATTTGGTTCGGGTGGAGATTTCTCAGCTCGGCTACAGCAGGACCGCCTGTGACTATAAGACTGCATGTGATCATGTGACCTACAATCATAAAAAAAAAATAAAAAAATAACTCTGTAATTTCTCTATTAATGAGTAATTATAACCAACGCAATGGGAATCGTATGTGGGACGCACGGTGGCTTAGTGGTTTGGCATGTTCTCCTCTCAGCGCTAGGGATTCCCGGTTCGAATCCCCATCTGGGTTGAGTTCCCATGTTCTCCTCGTGTCCGCGTGGGTTTCCTCAAGGTCAATTGAATTCTCCAAATTGCCCCATATAGATTGTGTTTGTGTGAGTGAGTGTGTGTCCAGCAATGGATTGGCGTCCTGTCCTGGGTCTATCTGCCCAGCGCCCGAGACGTTCTCCCCTGGATGGACATGGGGAACCACCACCCCAGTGAGAGGAAACCAGAGAACCCGCAGGAAACCCAGGGGAGAACATGGAAACTCCACCCAGATGGGGATTCGGACCACGATCCCCAGTGCTGAGAGGAGAACATGCCAACCACTAACCATTTTTTTTCAATTCAGTCATTTTCTAAAAGCCGCTAATTCTAATGAGGGTCATGGGGGGGGGTGGGCTCTATTTCCCTGGAGAGGTAGCCCGTCCATCACAGGGCAGACAATGTAAACATTCACGCCTGAGATGATGTAATAGCTCTACGTTGTCTGTCTCAAGTCTTATGTTCTTAAGAAAAAATGCATGCAGACATGGGGAGAACATGCCAACTTCACAGACTTCACCCTCGCTGTCTGTCTAGGGATCGAACCCAGGGCTCTAAATGCTGCATTTATATATTTATAATTACTTTTTTGTATGATATTAATTTTATTTATAATAAATCCTGACTATCTGAAAACGTCACCACGCTTCGGCCCTCATCTGGACTCGCCCCTCATCAGAAGTCCAGACGGGTCTTATCTTGACCCTTCAGAGACCGCTGCACTGGCCTTTTCTCCCTCTCCACCTCTCCACCTCCTGATTCTTTTTCCTGAGGCTGCGTCAAAAATCACATCCTGCCTTCTACGTAGTGGACGAGAGCTGTAGGCGAGATTTGGGGTTTCTAAACATTACAATTATGTCTTAACATCAAAGGACATGGTTTTTTAATGAACGTTTACATTAGGGGCGTGGCCTCTTAGGACAAATGAAAATTGTAATGTAATAGAAAATTAAAGTGATGGTGCCATATGCTTCATCACCTGTTTCCCTTCGGCGTGTCAGTATTTTTTTTTTAAGGCTTTAATTAACATTCAGCTATTTTTAATGTTTTTAATGTTTTTATTATTTTATTTATTTATTTATTATGGACCTGCGGTGGTTTAGTGGTTTAGCATGTTCTCCTCTCAGCGCTAAGGATTCCCGGTTCGAATCCCAATCTGGGTAGAGTTTCCATGTTCTCCCCGTGTCCGCGTGGGTTTCCTCCGGGTTCTCCGGTTTCCTCCCATGGTCCAAAAACATGGATCAAGGTCAATTGAGTTCTCCAAATTGCCCCATATAGAGTGTGTATGTGTGAGTCAGTGTGTGTCCAGCGATGGATTGCCGTCCTGTCCTGGGTGTATCTGCCCAGCGCCTGAAACGTTCTCCCCTGGATGGGCATGGGAACCCCCCCAAGACCCTAATAGAGGATAAAAGTGGAAGATGATGAGGCGTCATTCACGTTGCTGTTGTGACACGGTTACGCCGTTACTCAGTCAGCGTTTGTTTGCTCCCACGGTAAACGACCGGACTCATTAAAGTGGCTCTTAGCAGCCGGCAACATCCCACCCAAGTGGGGCCCAGGATTCTCGAAGGGGCGCGGCTGTGTCAGGTCTGCTCGCCATCTGCACCCAAATTACCCATAAACGGCAGGCGGCCGGGGGGGACGGATTCCGAATGAAAACAAGGTTCCTCTAGTTGGGAACCTTAAATAAGAACAAAAGCGCAGGTGTGGGTCCTGTTTACGCGCTGGTGTGTTTATGTTCATTACAGGAGTCTTTACAACTTCTCCCACGATGATGCTCTTCACTCAAAGGTGTTTACAGCAAAGGAACGTGGTGGGAGCATACAGGGAACATGGTGGGAACATGGTGGGAATGTGGTGGGAATGTGGTGGTAGCATATTAAAAACATGTTGGGAGCGTGGTGGGAGCATAGCAGGAATATGGTGAGAACGTAATGGGAGAATAGTGGGAGCATGGTGGGAGCATGGTGGGAGCATGTTGGGAGTATGGTGACAGTATGTTGGGAGCATGTTGGCAGTATGTTGGGAGCATGGTGGGAGCATGTTGGGAGCATGGTGGGAGCATTGTGGGAGCATGTTGGGAGTGTGTTGGGAGCATGTTGGGAGCATGGTGGGAGTATGGTGGGAGCATGGTGGGAGCATGTTGGCAGCATATTGGAAGTTTGTTGGGAGCATGGTGGGAGTATGTTGGGAGTATGTTGGGAGCATGTTGGGAGTGTGGTGGGAGCATGTTGGGAGTGTGGTGGGAGCATGGTGGGAGCATGTTGGGAGCGTGTTGGGAGCATGGTGGGAGCATGTTGGAAGTGTGTTGGGAGTATGGTGGGGGAGTGTTGGAGTATGGTGGGAGTATGTTGGGAGCATGTTGGGAGTATGTTGGGAGCATGTTGGGAGTATGTTGGGAGTGTGGTGGGAGCATGTTGGGAGCATGTTGGGAGTGTGTTGGGAGCATGTTGGCAGTGTGTTGGGAGCGTGTTGGGAGCATGTTGGCAGTGTGTTGGGAGCGTGTTGGGAGCATGTTGGGAGCGTGTTAGAAGTGTGTTGGGAGTATGGTGGGGGAGTGTTGGAGTATGGTGGGGGTATGTTGGGAGCATGTTGGGAGTGTGTTGGGAGTATGTTGGGAGTGTGGTGGGAGCATGTTGGGAGTGTGGTGGGAGCATGGTGGGAGCATGTTGGGAGCGTGTTGGGAGCATGGTGGGAGCATGTTGGAAGTGTGTTGGGAGTATGGTGGGGGAGTGTTGGAGTATGGTGGGAGTATGTTGGGAGCATGTTGGGAGAGTGTTGGGAGCATGTTGGGAGCATGTTGGGAGCGTGTTGGGAGTGTGTTGGGAACGTGTTGGGAGCGTGTTGGGAGCATGTTGGGAGCGTGTTGGGAGTGTGTTGGGAACGTGTTGGGAGCGTGTTGGGAGCATGTTGGGAGCGTGTTGGGAGTGTGTTGGGAGTATGTTGGGAGCATGTTGGGAGAGTGTTAGAAGTGTGTTGGGAGTATGGTGGGGGAGTGTTGGAGTATGTTGGGAGCATGTTGGGAGCGTGTTGGGAGCGTGGTGGGAGCGTGTTGGGAGCGTGTTGGGAGCGTGTTGGGAGCATGTTGGGAGCGTGTTGGGAGCGTGTTGGGAGAGTGTTGGGAGAGTGTTGGGAGCGTGTTGGGAGCGTGTTGGGAGCGTGTTGGGAGAGTGTTGGGAGCGTGTTGGGAGCATGGTGGGAACATGGTTGGAGCGTGGTGGATTTAATTCCATCTAAGGTATGATATTGGTTCCAAACGTTATGTGATGTAGTTTTGTTCGTTTGCTTTAAGTTTGTTTTAATAGAGTTGATTTGAATAGAGTTATTATTCGTCTCTCGTGGCTTTCTGTCTCGTACGGTTTAAAACCGGCGATGCTCACGTCCCTCACCAC
>JAFMOC010000748.1:87500-112500 GCA_019802505.1 Corydoras sp. C115 | reverse complement strand
GCGTCTGGTATTCCCATCCTGCCCCGGGAGCGAGGCGTCCCGCAGAAAGAGCCGCCGCTGACGCCAGGCCATGTAAGGACGGGCCCCGAAAATAAATATCAAAGCTGATCCCAGCGAGGGCAGATTCAGGGACGGGGAGGGGAGGGGAGGGGACGGGAGGGGAGGGCGCGAAGCAGAACCACGAGGGGAAAAACAGGCGGGACGCCGGCTCCCCCTCATCCAGATGGCGGCGGCCGGCGGCGGCTGGCGGATGCTCGGCCACGCTTTGCGTGAGCGTCTGTGGGAAGCGCTAAGCGTTTCTGTCTGTCTGCACATGAGTGCGTGGAGGCTAATTGGACCTCCCCTCCTGCCACCGCACTCCGGCCGTGCCGCTTTGATACCCCCCCCCCCCCCCCGGTTCATTTGATGTAATTTCGACTCCCGGCGATATTCGAGTAACCGAATCCAGATGTGCGAGAGACGCGGCGCGGCCGAGACCATCAAAGCTCCACTCTGAAATCAGTTACTGGAAATCTTAAGCTGATGATTACGGGTAATTATGCAGGGACCTATTTCGGTGACAACTGTCCGCCGAGAGGACCGAACAACCTTTGTGTGACGGCGGGGCCGCTGATCTCCCGACGAGTCCTCCAGGGGGCGCATGCAGCATGGACGTGGACAAACGTACTCAGGACACGTCTCTCGCTCAGAGGCTCTTAGTGCTTGGGTCGGTCCCACAACCGTCAGGGGTGTAAAACCAAATACCTGTGAGGGACGAGAGTGTGTTCCAGTAAACCAGTGAGGTGAGTTAAAAGGCAACGAGGTCCTCGTTTGAATTACAGGGCAACGCCGCCCCCCCCCCCCCCCCAGGATCCGTATGGTGTTCCATGTTCCATGTTCCACCTCAGGACATGTAAGACCTCCCAAAATATCCATCCATTATCTCCCGCTTTATCCTCTATTAGGGTCGCGGGGGGGGGGGTTCCCCATGCCCATCCAGGGGAGTACGTTTCGGGCGCTGGGCAGATACACCCAGGACAGGACACCAATCTATCGCTGAGCACACACTCACTCACACAGACACACTCTATATGGGGCAATTTGGAGAATTCAATTGTCTTGTGGGGCGGCACGGTGGCTCAGTGGTTTAGCACGTTCTCCTCTCAGCGCTAAGGATTCCCGGTTCAAATCTCCATCTGGGTGGAGTTTTCCTATGTCCTCCCCGTGTCCGCGTGGGTTTCCCCTCCGGGTTCGCCGGTTTCCTCCCACAGTCCAAAAACATGGATCAAGTTCAATTGAGTTCTCCAAATTGCCCCATATACAGTGTGTCTGTGTGAGAGAGTGTGTGCCCAGTGATAGATTGGCGTCCTGTCCTGGGTGTATCTGCCCAGCGCCCGAAACGTTCTCCCCTGGATGGGCATGGGGAACCCCCCCCCCCCTCTCCGTGACCCTAATAGAGTGGAAGATAATGGATGATTGGAATTGACTTGACCCATGTTTTTGGACTGTGGGAGGAAAGCGGAGAAACCCGGAGGAAACCCATGTGGACACGGGAAGAACATGGAACACTCCGCCCAGATGGGGATTCGAACCGGGAATCCCAAGCACTGAGAGGAGAACATACTAAACCACTAAGCCCTTTTTTTACATTTTAATGACTCCTGGTTTCAGAGTTAGGTTCCATCGGTTCTTCAGTATGGTATGATTTTTTAAGATCAGGTGCAGGGAGAACTGTTCTCTGTCATGGAGCCCGAGCTTTTAGGAGGGAACACCTCATTCCTTTTGGGTGACTTAAGCCTCCTCCCTTCTTGGGGTTTTTTAAAGAAGTACCCTCTGCTGTCACACACTTCTTCTGTTACCTCCTCTGTGCCACTTACCCCTCAGGAGAACCAAGAGTGGTATGAAAGTGTGTGAAGGTGTTTGGTGATGTGTTATCTCTGTCTCTGTTTAAAGCGCACACACACACACACACACACACACACACACACACACACACACACACACACACACACACACACACACACAGAGTGACCGCGTTTCCATCCCACTGTAAACGGTATAATTGGTCGCACTGCCATCTGGTGGCCAGAGAAGCAGTTGCAGGAGAAAAAATGACTGAACAGTCATTTTGGTTAGTAATCTATGGGCGCCGTACTGTGTGTGTGTGTGTGTGTGTGTGTGTGTGTGTGTGTGTGTGTGTGTGTGTGGCAGGTTCAGCTTGCTTCGTTCACCTAGAATGTCTAATTTAAATATTTAAATATTAATTATTTTTTTAAATATTGAATGATTTTAAATATTAATTTAAATATCATTAATAAATCTCAGGGCGGCATGGTGGTGTGTAGTGGTTAGCATGTTCTCCTCTCAGTGCTGGGGATCTAGGTTCAAATCCCGATCTCGGATGGAGCTTCCATATTCTCCCCGTATCCACGTGGGCTTACTCTGGGTTCTCCAATTTCCTCCCACAGTTCAAAAACATGGATTCAAGGTGAATTGGCTGCTTTAAATTACTCCTATTTAAATTGCCCCTCTAGTGTGAGTGTGCGTCCTGTCCTGGGTGCATCTTCCCAGTACCCAAAACGTTCTCCCCATACCGTTAAGTGGCAGTTAATTATCTTCCGCTTTATCCTCTATTAGGGTTGCAGGGGGGGGGTTCCCCATGCCCATCCAGGGGAGAACGTTTCGGGCGCTGGGCAGATACACCCAGGACAGGAAGCCAATCTATCACTGGGCATACACTCACACAGACAAACACACTCTATATGGGGCAATTTGGAGAACTCAATTGACTTGATCCATGTTTTTTGGACTGTGGGAGGAAACCGGAGAACCTGGAGGAAACCCACGCAGACACGGGGAGAACATGGAAACTCCACCCAGATGGGGATTCGAACTGGGAATCCCTAGTGCTGAGAGGAGAACATACCAAACCACTTAAGCCACCGATGGATAATATACTTTAAATATTGGTATCTTTATATAACATTCATCCATCATCTTCAGCTTTATCCTATATTAGGGGTCGGGGGGGGGGTTCCCCATGCCCATCCAGGGGAGAACGTTTCGGGCGCTGGGCAGATACACCCAGGACAGGGCGCCAATCTATCACTGGGCACACACTCACACACACACACACACACACACACAGACACACTCTATATGGGGCAATTTTGGAGAACTCAATTGACTTGATCCATGTTTTTTGGACTGTAGGAGGAAACCGGAGAACCCAGAGGAAACCCACACAAACACAGGGAGAACATGGAAACTCCACCCAGATGGGGATTCGAACCGGGAATCCCTAGCGCTGAGAGGAGAACATGCTAAACCACTAAGCCTCCCTTTATATAACATTATAACAGTAATCCTGCTCCTCAGTCCAGGTTCTCCGTTTAAAGATGAGTTCCTTCAGAAGTTTAATCTGTGAGAACGTCTCCTCTCACATGACCCTTAAATCCTCGCTGAGCTGCTTTCGGGACCTGCCCCTCCCGCCGCTCCACGGCCTCGTGTTCGGTGAGGTTCCCCGCTTTGTTCCCCGTCGTTGCCGTTCTCAGACCAGCAGCGGGATCCGAGTCGGGGTGGAATTTCATGGTCAGGAAACATTTGGATTTCAGACTTGTTGTTAATCTGAGGCAGGCGTTCTGATTGGTGGACGTCATGTTCCTCGCTCACGAGGCTCGCAGCTGCTGAATCACGTTCTATCTGTACGTCAGTCCGCTGGCCTTGTAGCGGGAGTCTGACGGAGACACGGACAGGCTGTCCTGCTGTCCCGGGTTCTGCCTCGGGACGGCCTGACTCCTGATTTCATCCGCGTTTGACTCACTGCTGCACCGATACGCACAGCGGCTGAAATACATCACCTTTAATCATAACAGGTGGGTTTGAATTGGGCGGCACGGTGGCTTAGTGGTTTGGCACGTTCTCCTCTCAGCACTAAGGATTCCCGGTTCGAATCCCAATCTGGGTGGAGTTTCCATGTTCTCCCCGTGTCCGCGTGGGTTTGCTCCGGGTTCTCCGGTTTCCGCCCACAGTCCAAAAACATGGATCGAGTCAATTGAGTTCTCCAAATTGCCCCATATAGAGTGTGTCTGTGTGTGTGTGAGTGAGTGTGTGCTCAGTGATGGATTGGCGTCCTGTCCTGGGTGTATCTGCCCAGCGCCCGAGACGTTCTCCCCTGGATGGACATGTGGAACCCACCTCAACCCCCCCCCCCCCCCCCCAGTAGAGGATAAAGCTGAAGATGATGGATGGAGGGCGGCACGGTGGCTTAGTGGTTTAGCATGTTCTCCTCTCAGCACTAGGGATTCCCGGTTCGAATCCCCATCTGGGTGGAGTTTCCATGTCCTCCCCGTGTCTGCGTGGGTTTCCTCCGGGTTCTCTGGTTTCCTCCCACAGTCCAACAACATGGATCAAGTCAATTGAGTTCTCCAAATTGCCCCATATAGAGTGTGTGTATGTGTGAGTGAGTGTGTGCCCAGTGATAGATTGGCGCCCTGTCCTGGGTGTATCTGCCCAGCACCCGAAATGTTCTCCCCTGGATGGGCATGGAGAACCCCCCCCCTCACGACCCTAATAGAGGATAAAGCGGGAGATAATGAATGAATGTTATATAAAGATACAAATATTTAAAGTATATTATACATCCGGTGGCTTAGTGGTTTGGCATGTTCTCCTCTCAGCACTAGGGATTCCCGGTTCGAATCCCCATCTGGGTGGAGTTTCCATGTTCTCCCCGTGTCCGCGTGGGTTTCCTCCCACAGTCCAAAAACATGGATCAAATCAATTGCGTTCTCCAAATTGCCCCATATAGAGTGTGTCCGTGTGAGTGAGTGTGTGCCCAGCGATGGATTGGCGCCCTGTCCTGGGTGTATCTGCCCAGCGCCCGAAACGTTCTCCCCTGGATGGGCATGGGGAACCCCCCCCCCCCACCGACCCTAATAAAGGATAAAGCAAAAGATAATGGATGAATGGGTTTGAATATATGAATATGGACATCCATCCATTATCTTCTCTTAATCCTATACTCATGTTGTGGTGGGGGGGGGTTCCCCATGCTCATCAAGGGGAGAACGTTTCAGGCGATGGGCAGACACACCCAGGAGAGGGCGCCAAGAGGGTATACACTCACTCACACACACACAGACATACACTATATAGGGGCAATTTAGAGCAGCAATTCGCCTTAAATCCATGTTTTTGGACTGTGGGAGGAACCCGGCGTACCCGAAGGAAACCCACACAGACATGGGGAGAACATGCAAACTCCAGCCAGATTTGGATTTGAACCCAGTGCTGAGGGGAGAACATGCTGAACATCCGAGCATCCATCCTATATCCATCTGTGCATTTGACTTTACAAATGCCCCTCCGAACACTCGAAGTGTTTTTTTAGAATTGGTTATGGATTTTTTGGGATACGTCCATAAAGAAAATGGGTTGCCAAGTGAAATAATTTTGAAACTCTGGACCTTCGAACGCTTTGGGTAACTTTATCTCAGGGACGTAACATGATAAGGCTCCCTTCACCTTTAAAGACCCCAGGATTACGTCGGTTTTGGGGAAGAAAAAAAACTTTTGTTTTTGGCGGCTGCCTCAGGTGGGTTGGGTTCCGTACTGCACGCCGTGTTCTGCGCCTCTTATTTTTGACTCTGTGTTATGTGCGGCACGGTGGCTTAGTGGTTTGGCATGTTCTCCTCTCAGCACTAGGGATTCCCGGTTCGAATCCCAATCTGGGTGGAGTTTCCAAGTTCTCCCCGTGTCCGCGTGGGTTTCCTCCGGGTTCTCCGGTGTCCTCCCACAGTCCAAAAACATGGATTAAGGTCAATTTAATGCTCCAAATTGCCCCATATAGAGTGTGTCTGTGTGAGTGAGTGAGTGTGTGCTCAAGGATAGATTGGCGCCCGAAATGTTCTCCCCTGGATGGGCATGGGGAACCCCCCCCCTTCCCCTGCGACCCTAATATAGGATAAAGCGGAAGATAATGGATGGATGGAGATTTAATAACTCGAGCGGCACGGTGGCTTAGTGGTTTAGCATGTTCTCCTCTCAGCACTAGGGATTCCCGGTTCGAATCCCAATCTGGGTGGAGTTTGCATGTTCTCCCCTTGTCCACGGGGATTCCTCCGGGTTCTCCGGTTTCCTCCCACAGTCCAAAAACATGGATCAAGTCAATTGAGATCTCCAAATTGCCCCATATAGAGTGTGTCTGTGTGAGTGAGTGTGTACCCAGCGATGGATTGGCATCCTGTCCTGGGTGTATCTGCCCAGCGCCCGAAACGTTCTCCCCTGGATGGGCATGGGGAACCCACCTCAACCCCCCCCCCCCCCTCCCACCGCGAACCTAGTAGAGGATAAAGCTGAAGATGGTTGATGGATGATTCTGTGTTGTATATTTTATGTTTGTTTGTTTTTTTAAGTGAAACGCAAATCACTCGTGTGTGATTGGTGGAGGACTCGGGGAAGTGGGCGGGGCCGGCAGTGACTGACAGCGCCGCTCGGCTCGCGCTCAGCGGGGCTCATAAAGCGGAATGGCCGCTCAGAGGAAACAAGAGGCGAAGTTTTAAAAAGAAGCTAAGTTCATATTTTGAGGGTCAAACGTTTGTTTCTTCGTCTTTATTCCGCAGACTCATCTCTCACGACGTGACTGTGAGTTCAAAGCGACGCGGTGAGTTTAACTTCACACTGACGAACAAATCATCAACTAATTTAATTTAATCTAATTTAATTTAATTTAATTTAATCTAACATAAAATACAGCGGCACCTTCGATCTCCATTCTCTAACGCAAAGCGGGTTATATTGTGATTTATTAAGTACGTACGCATGCTTGTCATGGCTTATTTATTATTTCTTGGGGTGTCAACGAGTTATTTTATTATTTATTATGTTTATCATATTTAAAAATATATATTTGCCGAATATAGAGAATAAATGAAGGAGTTATCAAATCCATCCATCCATCATCTTCCACTTTATCCTCTATTAGGGTCGCGGAGGAGGGGGGTAGGACAGGGGGGCAATCTATCACTGAGCACACACTCACTCACACACACACATATTCTATATGGGGCAATCTGGAGAACTCAATTGACCTTCAAGCATGTTTTTGGACTGTGGGAGGAAACCGGAGAACCCGGAGGAAACCCACGCGGACACGGGGAGGACATGGAAACTCCACCCAGATTGGGATTCGAACCGGGAATCCCTAGCGCTTAGAGGAGAACATGCTAAACCACTAAGCCACCGTGCCGCCGGAGTTATTAAATCTCCATCCATCCATTATCTTCTGCTTTATCCTATATTAGGGTCGCGGGGGAGGGGGGGTTCCCCATGCCCATCCAACGTCTCGGGCACTGGGCAGATACACCCAGGACAGGACGCCAATCCATCGCTGGGCACACACTCACTCACACAGATACTCTATATGGGGCAATTTGGAGAACTCAATTGACCTTCAAGCATGTTTTTGGACTGTGGGAGGAAACCGGAGAACCTGGAGGAAACCCACGCGGACACGGGGAGGACATGGAAACTCCACCCAGATTGGGATTCGAACCGGGAATCCCTAGCGCTTAGAGGAGAACATGCCAACCACTAAGCCACCGTGCCGCCGGAGTTATTAAATCTCCATCCATCCATTATCTTCCGCTTTATCCTATATTAGGGTTGCGGGGGGGTTCCCCATGTCCATCCAGGGGAGAACGTTTCGGGCGCTGGGCAGATACACCCAGGACAGGACGCCAATCTATCACTGGGCACACACTCACTCACACACATACTCTATATGGGGCAATCTGGAGAACTCAATTGACCTTCAAGCATGTTTTTGGACTGTGGGAGGAAACCGGAGAACCCGGAGGAAACCCACGCGGACACGGGGAGGACATGGAAACTCCACCCAGATTGGGATTCGAACCGGGAATCCCTAGCGCTTAGAGGAGAACATGCTAAACCACTAAGCCACCGTGCCACCGGATTTATTAAATCTTACTTTTATATTGTCCACATGCCATGTTTAATGTTTAATGTTTAATGTTTAATGATATTAGTTCAGGTGATAAAACTGTTTTTTGTTTATAGTCTCATATAAGGAAACATAAAACTCTATATAAATATATAAACACATAAAAAACAGCGTTGCATCATTAAACACTGCGTCCATATTCAGCTGCTACGCAGTGGGGACTAGTTTTGATGTAGTAAAGTATTTCTTAAGCAGTAAAGACCTAGATTTGTTTTTAGTATGTGAGTATTTAGTATTCACACGATCTCAGATGATTTTAACCTACGATTTAATGTCTACTTCATATTTAGACATACTAATCATTTTCCTTCTGCTTTTGCCTGCTATATTTTCGGACGCAGCCATGCGGTCCAGTCAGGGGTGCACAAAGAATGGCATACTGGACTTTATTTGTATTTAGGTGGCCGATTTTCTAACAACAAAGTGCAGCGAACTAAGTTTGTAGGTTTTTAAACTGAATGCGTCCATACTGATCACCTGACCGTATTCACACTTTGTTATACAGAGTTAATTATATGCTTAATGCACACTGTTTAATAATTCCGAATAAATTAATGTCTATTTATAACCTCTGAGACATCTTGGTGGGCACAGTGCTTGACGGTGCGACGTACAGTTCCTTATTGTTTAGGAACAAATGTGTACCTCGTTGGTTCTCCAAATGTGCTCAGAGTTATCTTAAGGTCTGATTATGAGAGACCTGAGGCCGTGTCTCATACGTCTTTATGGAAACGAGACACAGTGTTCCACATTTAATGATTCACTCATGAGTGACTTCGCTTGAGCTGCGCTTGAGTTTAAAGATAACATCTGCAGAGGGATTTAGATGTTTCTGAGATGTTCAGTGGAACTAAACAGTTTACACAGCATGCAGAGGTGCGTTCAGTCCCGTACGGTTCGGACTCTCTGTTATAGGAGATGCTTCGTTGATTTTCCTAATGAAGATGACAGAACACAACCGCTAAAGGAATCCGTCTTCTGTAAGCTTTACTGCAGTTACTGTTTATGTCTCTGGTGTTAAACTACGCGAGATCATTTCACATTAATCTAGTATTTTTGTTATTAACGGCCTGGCGATATGTTTTTTTTTTTTTTGGACCGTGCTCTTATTTTAAATTAGTATGATTTTAAAAGGAACATTTTTTTTTTTATGGAGAGCAGAAATATTGAAATATATTTAAAGTTTAAGTTTATTTTTGTAAAATGGCCCAAGAGCAAAGAAAACTGAATGTTTTGATTTGTTATTTTTACTTTTGTGGAAAAACATCATTTTTATTCAATTTTTTCATATTTTTTTGCATCATGTTCATATATATATATATATATATATATATATATATATATATATATATATATATATATATATACATATAAATGTGAATAAAAGCTAAGAAATATTTTTTACCACAATGATGCCTCTTGTACATCATCGTATTATCTCCTGGGAGATGCCTGTGCCTGTGTAAAAAATAAAATTGCTGGTTGAATAAAGGTAAATATATATATATATATATATATATATATAGGGGGCGGCACTGTGGCTTAGTGTTTAGCACGTTCGTCTCTCAGCACTAGGGATTCCCGGTTCGAATCCCCATCTGGGTGGAGTTTCCATGTTCTCCCCGTGTCCGCATGGGTTTCCTCCGGGTTCTCCGGTTTCCTCCCACAGTCCAAAAACATGGATCAAGTCAATTGAATTCTCCAAATTGCCCCATATAGAGTGTGTCTGTGTGAGTGAGTGTGTGCCCAGCGATGGATTGGCACCCTGTCCTGGGTGTATCTGCCCAGCGCCTGAAATG
Source organism: Corydoras sp. C115 (assembly GCA_019802505.1). NCBI lineage: Eukaryota > Metazoa > Chordata > Actinopteri > Siluriformes > Callichthyidae > Corydoras > Corydoras sp. C115. The sequence goes on along the minus strand of JAFMOC010000748.1, from coordinate 102,699 downwards.
TTCTCCCCTGGATGGGCATGGGGAACCCCCCCCCACCCCCGCGACCCTAATAGAGGATATAGGGGAAGATAATGAATGAATATATATATATATATATATAAGATTATAAATAGATTGCTATTCAGAAAAACATTTACTTTAAGTGTGTTCAGTAAGTGTTTATTCATGAGTGTGGTTCATGACCTAAAGCATGCACTGTGTGTTTTGGCCCCCGGTGCATTTGGGTTTGACACCCCTGGTCTACGTGTCATATGTAATAAACATGTCACTGCAGCACTGAGAATCATCCACCACCCTAATAACAGTTACTCTATGGGGGGTCCTGATCGTTAGAGGACAGAGTAAAGGGGACGTAGAGAAGCAGCTGGACTACAGGATGGGATTATAGAACTACAAAGCTACAAGTTGTTGTTCATGAAGAAGTCTGCGAGTGTAAAACAGGAAGTTCTGATGAATTGAAATCTGTGTTTCTTTAGGGGGAAAGAGCCGGATCGTTTATCAGAGCGGGAAATTCGACAGTCAGTTCCTCCTGACAAACCGCAGAGCGAGCCAGCGTGAGCCGAAGGTGAGAAGGTGACGCTTTTCAAATCACGGTGCAGGTTCGAAGCCTGACGTCGGGCTCGTCTCCGTCATCTGGAATTTAAAAACGCATTAATAAAATATAATAGAAATAAAACCAATCAGGACCCGATCCGATGGAGAGGGGTGTATGTAAGCACCTGGTTAAGTCGGGGTTGGAGTTCGGTGTTGTTGTCAGGGGTTCTGATCAGATGGAGAGGGGTGTATGTAAGCACCTGGTTAAGTCGGGGTTGGAGTTCGGTGTTGTTGTCGGGTTCTGATCCGATGGAGAGGGGTGTATGTAAGCACCTGGTTAAGTCGGGGTTGGAGTTCGGTGTTGTTGTCGGGTTCTGATCCGATGGAGAGGCCGAATGCAAACACAGAGTGCTCGTACTCCTCCTGTCCTACACTTATCTCCAGTTTTATGATAAGGAGCCATTGCCTGTCTACATGCTGTGTGTGTGTGCACAGGTATTTATTTTAGATATATAAATATTATAATATATATATTTAAATATATATATATATATAAAATCTGTTTACACACATGTGGGGACATATATATATATATATATATATATATATATATAGCCATTGCCTGTCTACATGTTGTGTGTGCACAGGTATGTATTTTATATATATAAATATTATATAAATATTCATTCATTCATTATCTCCCGCTTCATCCTCTATTAGGGTCACGGGTGGGGTTCCCCATGCCCATCCAGGGGAGAACGTTTCGGGCGCTGGGCAGATAGACCCAGGACAGGGCGCCAATCCATCGCTGGACACACACTCACTCACACAGACACACTCTATATGGGGCAATTTTGAGAATTCAATTGACCTTGATCCATGTTTTTTGGACTGTGGGAGGAAACCGGAGAACCCGGAGGAAACCCACACGGACACGGGGAGAACATGGAAACTCCACCCAGATGGGGATTCGAACCGGGAACCCCTAGCGCTGAGAGGCGAACGTGCTAAACCACTAAGCCACCGTGACGCCCGACTATATAAATATATATATATATATATATATATAAAATTGTGAGGAGCGGCACGGTGGCTTAGTGGTTTAGCATGTTCCCCTCCCACAGTCCAAAAACATGGATCAAGGTCAACTGAGTTCTCCAAATTGCCCCATATAGAGTGTATCTGTGTGAGTGAGTGTGTGATAGATTGGCGTCCTGTCCTGGGTGTATCTGCCCAGCGCCCGAAACATTCTCCCCTGGATGGGCATGGGGAACCCCCCCCCCCCGCGACCCTAATAGAGGATAAAGCAGAAGATAATGGATGGATGGATATAAAATCTCACATGTGGGGACATATATATTATATATATATATAATATATATGTATCTATATATTAATATATATAATATATATATATATAATGTGGGGGGGTGACCTATAATACTCATTCAGGTCTAAGCATCCTGTATGGTTATCATTATGTTTGATGATGGTTATGGTGAGGTTAGGGTGGATGTTAGGTTGGTAGTATTCATGATTAAGTCTCTAAATTGTATGAAGCTGTGTGTGTGTGTGTGTGTGTGTGTGTGTGTGTGTGTGTGTGTGTGTGTGTGTGTGTGTGTGCTCTTCGATACAGATTGGTATTAAACAGATTTAACTGCATGGACCATAGTAAAGCGGTTTATGGACCACAGTGTCGGGTTTAATGACCTGACCCCAGCCCCCTCTCCCTGCTGTGGGTTATTAAAGGATCATGAATTACCCATGATGCATGTGTTAAATAACAGGAAATTATGTCATTATGTAAAGTTATAATTTGTATGGGATTTGCATGGGTTGCTGATCCAGTTTAGCATTTCAGTTCCTGTTCTTCACACACACACACCACACACACACACACACATCGTACTTTATTCTCTGCTCTGATATTGATACACTATATGGACAAATGTATCAGGACACGTGTCTTCGTTTCTGATTTATGGTTATTATTTAGTCAGTCAAGCCCCCTGCACTGTATGAACAGTTTGGGGAAGGTCCTGTCTTTGTTCCAGCATGATGCTGTTGTGTGTGTGCAGACAGTTGTAAGCCTGAATATTTGGGGGGGGGGGCGGGCTGCCTCAGGAAGGCCGTCCGGTGTAAAACTGTACCAAATTAAAGATGCGGGTTGTCCCTCGGTGACGTTACATCACTGTTTACAGATATTTCATTAGTCAGAGCACAGGGTTTGGTACCGCACCCCCACAGCAAGGAGAGTTAAGGGCCTTGCTCATTTGGACCATTGCTCATTTTGGGTGGAGGCGGGGTTCAGGCCCCCAACCTTCAGATTGTAACCCATGAGCTACGGACTGAGGTGCCATGCCCCGAACCTCCTCACAGCAGCAGGCAGGGCAGCAGGGTCCGTCCCGGGGCATCACGGTTCACATCCATAACATTTTAATAAGAAAATCATAACATGATTAGATCTCATAACCGGAAAATTAGACCAGCGTTCTCATCATGCACACGCACACACACACACACACGCACACACACACACACACACACACACACACACACTGTGGAAGGTCAACGTCAACGTCAAGCTCTATTTTTACCTGGAGCTCAGAGATAGCTCCTGTAATCTGAATCATGTGTGGCTCAGAATCTCACACACACACACACACACACACACACACACACACTCTGTATGTATCAGAATCACACACACACACACACACACACTCTGTATGTATCAGGATCACACACACACTCTGTATGTATCAGGATCACACACACACACACACACACACACACTCTGTATGTATCAGGATCACACACACACACACACACACTCTGTATGTATCAGAATCACACACACACACACACACACACACACTCTGTATGTATCAGGATCACACACACACACACACACTCTGTATGTATCAGAATCACACACACACACACACACACACACACACACACACTCTGTATGTATCAGGATCACAAACACACACACACACTCTGTATGTATCAGGATCACACACACACACACTCACACTCACACACACTCTGTATGTATCAGGATCACACACACACACACACACACACACACACACTCTGTATGTATCAGGATAACACACACACTCTGTATGTAGTGTGGGGTGGGGGGGGTTCCCCATGCCCATCCAGGGGAGAACGTTTCGGGCGCTGGGCAGATAGACCCAGGACAGGACGCCAATCCATCACACTCACACTCACACAAACAGACACACACTCACTCACACAAACACACTCTATATGGGGCAATTTGGAGAACTCAATTGACTTGATCCATGTTTTTGGACTGTGGGAGGAAACCGGAGAACCCGGAGGAAACCCACGCGGACACGGGGAGAACATGGAAACTCCACCCAGATGGGGATTCGAACCGGGAATCCCTAGCGCTGAGAGGAGAACATGCTAAAGCACTAAGCCCCCGCGCCGACTCGTTGTAGTTTGATTATGGCGCTCCCCGGTGGAATGACGCTGTGTTTATTGCTGAATTGTCCGGCGGTTTAACGCCACGCCCCGTGTTTTACTGCCGCACTTATTTCTTGTAAATGTTTAACCGCAGGATGTTGATCTTCTCCACTTCCTGTGATCTATTATTCAACATCTTCCCTATTAAAGGAAAACAAAGCGCAAAGTGAGAATGCCCTGACCTCTGACCTTTACGTCAACATCAAACAGACCAATCAATGTTCTATCATTTGAAGCAGTTATATTGAGATAAGGCGGCACGGTGGCTTAGTGGTTTAGCGTGTTCTCCTCTCAGTGTTGGGGATTCCCGGTTCGAATCCCCATCTGGGTGGAGTTTCCATGTTCTCCCCGTGTCCGCGTGGGTTTCCTCCGGGTTCTCCGGTTTCCTCCCACAGTCCAAAAAAACATGGATCAAGGTCAATTGAGTTCTCAAAATTGCCCCATATAGAGTGTGTGTGTGTGAGTGAGTGTGTGTCCAGTGATAGATTGGCGTCCTGTCCTGGGTGTATCTGCCCAGCGCACGAGACGTTCTCCCCTGGATGGGCATGGGGAACCCCCCCCCCCCCCCCGCGACCCTAACAGAGGATAAAGCTGAAGATAATAGATGGATAGAATCTGAAGGTTCTGGGATCCAGCAAAAAACACCAGTGCGGGCCCTTGAGGAAGGCCCTTATCCATGATTACTCCAGTGGGGGGCGCTGTCCTGTCTGACCTTCTGCTCTGACCCCCAAACTATCAAGTCGTTTTGGGTAAATGCTTCCCCAAACTTTTCGAAGCCACCTGTCCTGATTAGGGTTATTCAACCGCTGGAGCCTATCCGTTCCCCGGTAAACTCTCCACAGGAGCCTATCAAACACACTTCAGCAGGTTCAAAACACAGAGCACATTGTTCCGTCAGCAAGTCAGCTCATTGCTTCACTTACAGCTTCACCGTCAGCTTCACTTACTGGCAGGTTTCTGAAATGTGGAAGGACGGCATGCGGGCAGGGAGAACATACAAAAGCGTGCGGTTTGAAGACTCCCTCACTCGTCACGGCAGATGGAGGCATTTCTGCAGCCTTTCTGAACAAATTCACAACCTGAGTAACAGGACGATGGACGTACCACAGGGTTCCAGCTGCTCGCCTGCACTTCACCTTTAATTCAGCAGTCAGAGTGCAAGAGAGAGAGAGAGAGAGAGACAGAGTAAGAGAGTGAGTGAGAGAGTGTGAGAGAGAGTGAGAGAGCGAATGAGAGTAAGAGAGTGTGAGGGAGAGAGTGTGAGAGTGAGAGAGTGCAAGAGAGAGAGAGTGTGATAGTGAGAGCGAGAGTGAGAGAGCAAGAGTGAGAGTGTGAGAGTGAGTGTGGAAGTGAGTGTGAAAGTTAGAGAGTGAGAGTGCCAGTGAGAGAGAGTGAGTGTGAGAGTTAGAGAGTGAGAGAGAGTGCGAGAGTGAGTGTGAGAGTTAGAGAGTGAGAGAGAGTGCGAGAGTGAGTGTGAGAGTTAGAGAGTGAGAGAGAGTGCGAGAGTGAGTGTGAGAGTTAAAGAGTGAGAGTGCCAGTGAGAGAGAGAGTGTGAGTGAAAGTGTGAGAGTTAGAGAGTGAGAGTGTTAGTGTGAGAGTGTTAGTGTGAGAGTGAGAGCGAGAGTGAGAGTGTGAGAGTGAGTGTGAGAGTTAGAGAGAGAGTGAGTGTGAGAGTTAGAGAGTGAGAGTGCCAGTGAGAGAGAGTGCGAGAGTGAGTGTGAGAGTTAGAGAGTGAGAGTGAGCGAGAGAGTGCGAGTGAGAGAGAGTGCGAGAGTAAGTGAGTAGTTAGATGAGTGACGAGAGTGCGAGAGTGAGTGTGAGAGTTAGAGAGTGAGAGTGAGCGAGAGAGTGCGAGTTAGAGAGAGTGCGAGAGTAAGTGTGAGAGTTAGAGAGTGAGAGTGCCAGTGAGAGAGAGTGCGAGAGTGAGTGTGAGAGTTAGAGAGTGAGAGAGAGTGTGAGAGTGAGTGTTAGAGTTAAAGAGTGAGAGAGAGTGCGAGAGTGAGTGTGAGAGTTAGAGAGTGAGAGAGAGTGTGAGAGTTAAAGAGTGAGAGAGAGTGCGAGAGTGAGTGTGAGAGTTAGAGAGTGAGAGAGAGTGCGAGAGTGAGTGTGAGAGTTAAAGAGTGAGAGTGCCAGTGAGAGAGAGAGTGTGAGTGAAAGTGTGAGAGTTAGAGAGTGAGAGTGTTAGTGTGAGAGAGCCAGTGAGAGAGAGTGCGAGAGTGAGGGTGAGAGTTAGAGAGTGAGAGTGCCAGTGAGAGAGAGTGCGAGAGTGAAAGTGTGAGAGTTAGAGAGTGAGAGAGAGTGTGAGAGTGAGTGTGAGAGTTAAAGAGTGAGAGAGAGTGCGAGTGAAAGTGTGAGAGTTAGAGAGTGAGAGTGTTAGTGTGAGAGTTAGAGTGAGAGTGTTAGAGTGAGAGTGTTAGTGTGAGAGTTAGAGTGAGAGTGTTAGTGTGAGAGTTAGAGTGTGAGAGTGTTAGTGTGAGAGTGCCAGTGAGAGAGAGTGCGAGAGTGAAAGTGTGAGAGTTAGAGAGTGAGAGTGTTAGTGTGAGAGAGCCAGTGAGAGAGAGTGCGAGAGTGAGCGTGAGAGTGAGAGAGAGTGTTAGAGTGCGAGTGCGAGCCGGTGCTCCTCAGCTGTGGTGTTTGTTCTGTGAGGGAATATAAAAACCTTTCTCCCCCTTCCTTCCCTCGAGCTCGTTTCCGGCGTGACGCTTGTTGACTTCGTTCGTCTCTGGTTCTGATGTCCTCGACCCTTTCGTTTCGTTTCCCCTCATTTTCGTCTCTCCCCCCTCGCTCCCGCAGGACTCCTCTGTGCTCCGGAGGACGTGGACATGTCCAGCTTATAAGACCCGCACGAGCGCCGCGCTTTGAGAGGTAAGCACTCCAACAAGGGTTTTTATTTGACGTGTAGAAACCGTACCTGAGACATGGAGAAGGCTTTGTTTGAGAACGGAAACGGGCCCATTACTCATTTCCTCGTAACATCGGAACAGTCGTCCATCGGTCCCCTGGATGCTGTTACCCACGAATAAAAAAAATTACCATGGTAACGGAGAGATCGAAGTGTATCAGGTGTTTAATATGAAATCTGCATTTGTTTTTTTTTTTTTTTTAATAATGATGAATTCTCCTTTAAACTCCAGATGTCAGCGGAGACAGAGACGCCGGACAGAAAAGCTCAGAAGACTGCGGTCAAGAACCCGAAGAAGGTAATTTAATGCTATTTATTTTATTTTTAGACGCCCGTATGCGTATAACACTCTAGCAATAGTTTGGGGAAGGCCCCTTTTTCTCCTCCGTCATGAGTGTCGCCCGTCACAAAGCATCCAGAGTGGGATGAGGAGGATGAGGAGGAATCTTCATCCTTGACCTTCATCATCCAGCGCCAGGGTCTGTTTATATAAATGCTTTTCTGGCACTTAAGAGTAGAGCTGTGCGGATCAATACAAATATCGATAATATCGATACCAACGCTGGTATTGGTATTGAACAATACTTGCGTAAAAAGATCGATACTCAAGTTTTTTGTGTGTGAAAATTCCTTTTTTATTGTTTTGCCTGAGAACAATTCTATTTGAAAAAAAGAAACAAAGAAAGAAAAAACTGTCTAGTGAGGGGAGCATTTTTACTTTATATTCGTATTGTCGTTTCTCCTTTTGTACCTCAAAAATATATATTTTCCTCACGTTAAAGCAAACTTTGTTTTATTACCGTTCCATTGTTTCTAAACAAAGATGTCGATTGGGATACATTATTTTGTTGTCACCTACAATGTTTGTCGAAATTCTATACTAGGTCTTTTGGATCAATGAAGCTTAAATATTAAAAAGTATCGGTATCGAATATCGCGATATTGGCCCTGTATTTACTTGGTATCGGATCGATACCAAAATTTTTGGTATCGCACAGCTCTACTTAAGAGGCGTGGATGGTGGTGTAAGTGTGTGGTGAGGGTGAGGGTGAGGGTGGGGGTGGTGGGGAGGCAGTGTGGGGGTAAGTTTAGGTTAAAATAAGACTGAATTTCTTGAGTTGAGATCATAGAGTTGTGTTTATAGTAACACGGATGTGTTTTTTTAGTTTTTTTTTTAATGAAAATCATTACATCATGAATCTTGGCCCACACTTTGCACGCCGTTCTAACGTTCTAACGTTGCACCAATAAGAGTTTTCGGCTTTTGACGCGAAACACATTTTTAATCTCTGAAACAAAAGCCTGCAGCCGCGTGACCTCAGCGTTTCCTTCTCGCAGCGCAGCGGCGCTCAAAGTGCAGAGCAGGTTTTTTTTTTTTTTTTTTTTTTTTTTCCGAGGCGCTTTCAGGACAAAACACAATGCGCCGTTTGTTGCGCGAGCACCTCGGCCTTCGGGCGGGGGCTTTTATTTCGGTATATCCTGCACCGACTCCTCAGACGCACAACGTTCTCCGCTTGTCTTCAGCCAGCGTTATGGAACCGAGGCCACGTGGAACCGGGAAAGTGGATAATGCCATAAAGCAGCTCAGAGAGCGCGTGTGCCCACAACCGAGTGCAGGTTCCAGCGCTCGCATTTCCTGTCGCAGAACCCCACGTACAAACGGAGGTTCAAATAAAAAAAAAAAAAAAGGTCGGGGTGTTCGGTCCAGAGAGAACAGAAAAAAAAATTAAAATTATATATATATATATATATATATAAAGGTTCTGCAAACTCCAAACTCCATGCTTTCATGTTTTAATCAGTTTAAAATATTCCTATTATTATTGCATCTTTTTTATTTATTGTTTATTTGTTTATTATTTTTATTTATTGTTTATTATTTTTATTTATCATTTATTTCTTTATTATTTTATGTATTATTTATTTGCTTTTTATTTTTATTTATTATTTATTCATTCATTCATTATCTTCCGCTTTATCCTTCTATTAGGGTCGCGGTGGGGTTCCCCATGCCCATCCAGGGGAGAACGTCTCTGGCACTGGGCAGATAGACCCAGGACAGGACGCCAATCCATCTCTGGGCACACACTCACTCACACAGACACTCTTATGGCGCAATTTTGAGAATTCAATTGACTTGCTCCATGTTTTTGGACTGTGGGAGGAAACCAGAGAACCCGGAGGAAACCCACGCAGACACGGGGAGAACATGGAAACTCCACCCAGATGGGGATTCGAACCGGGAATCCCTAGCGCTGAGAGGCGAACATGCAAATCACTAAGCCACCGTGCCGCCCTTATTTCTTTATTATTTTATTTATCATTTATTTGTTTATTATTTTATTTATTATTTATTTGTTTAGGGCGTCACGGTGGCTTAGTGGTTTAGCACGTTCTCCTCTCAGTACTAGGGATTCCCGGTTCGAATCCCCATCTGGGTGGAGTTTCCATGTTCTCCCCGTGTCCGCGTGGGTTTCCTCCGGGTTCTCCGGTTTCCTCCCACAGTCCAAAAACATGGATCAAGTCAATTGAATTCTCCAAAATTGCCCCATATAGAGTGTGTGTGTGTGAGTGAGTGAGTGAGTGTGTATCCAGTGATGGATTGGCGCCCTGTCCTGGGTGTATCTGCCCAGCGCCCGAGACGTTCTCCCCTGGATGGGCATGGGGAACCCCCCCCGACCCTAATAGAGGATAAAGCGGGAGATAATGAATGAATGTATTTCTTTATTATTTTATTAGTTATTTCTTTATTTATTATTTTATTCGTTATTTATTTCTTTATTCTGAGAACACGGCTCAGAGCGCGGCGGTTATGAAACCCCGTCAGCCCTCCACCTCCTGCTTTCTGTTTGAGCTGCTGATAAGGACTTTATCTTTATGACTTCACGATGTCATATCCTGTTCCTGTGGTTCTCGCTCTGAGCGCAATGACATAAATAGCATTCAACAAATAACCGCGCCATGCCGGTTCTCCGTGTGGATGTGTGTTCCGTCCCAGCCCACGGCGGAGGCAGTGAGGGGGGCCATTCAGCTGGGCATCGGCTACACGGTGGGGAACCTGACCTCCAAACCCGACCGAGATGTCCTCATGCAGGACTTTTACGTGGTGGAGAGTGTCTTCTTTCCCAGGTATTTATTCTGCAGCGTTACATTCAGAATGTCCATGAATTATTTAGAGATATGTCACAGATAAGTGGGTGGCGTGGTGGCTTAGTGGTTTGGCATGTTCTCCTCTCAGCGCTGGGGATTCCAGGTTCGAATCCCCATCTGGGTGGACTTTCCATGTCCTCCCCGTGTCCGCGTGGGTTTCCTCCGGGTTCTCCGGTTTGCTCCCACAGTCCAAAAACATGGACCAAGTCTCCAAATTGCCCCATATAGAGTGTGTGTGCGTGTGAGTGAGAGTGTGTGCCCAGTGATAGATTGCCCCCCTGTCCTGGGTGTATCTGCCCAGCGCCCGAAATGTTCTCCCCTGGATGGGTATGGAGAACCAACCCCCTCCCCCACGACCCTAATAGAGGGTAAAGCGGACGATAATGGATGGATACAACGAGTCCCCACAGGTACAGGGAGGACATGCAGATCCCACGATTTAGGGATGTTCGGCCGCAGGGGACAGAGGGTTCCCCCTGTCCAAGGGCCTCAGCCCTAAATATTGGCATGTTCTGATCACTGTGGATGAGAACATCATGTGATGTAAACGGTCGAGGTTGAAGGACGACGGTGTGTTTTTTGATTTCACAAAGCTCTTCATAACGTTAAACACATGAAACTTTTATTAATCCCCAGTCAGAACACTGGGTCACACACACACACACACACACACACACACACACAACCCTCCTGGAGGGATGAGGGCCAAGGGCCCTGCCCAAACACCCACATTGGTAACTTATGGGATTCGAACCCACAACCTTCTGTTTGATGGCCTAACACCCAAACCACTGAGCCACCACGCCCCGCCAATCATATTAACAAGTCAGCATTGTGTTTCCTCAACCACCCAAACCGTCAGCGCCGCGTCAGCTTCAACTGAACTGATGACTCCTGTGTGCACGATGAGGATGCTGAGTCGACGAAAGAATTCCCTCTGAACTGTGAACTCTGTGTGTGTGTGTGTGTGTGTGAGAACCTAATCACACTCTTCTCCCCCTCAGTGAGGGCAGTAACCTGACTCCGGCGCATCACTACCCCGACTTCCGCTTTAAAACCTACGCCCCGCTGGCCTTCCGCTATTTCAGAGAATTGTTCGGGATCAAACCCGACGACTACCTGGTGAGCATCCGAAACCCTCAGCTCGGAGGAGGACGATGGACGGCGTGTGTGTCCCCCTACGCGCCTCTGACTGTCGTTTCTGTTCCGACAGTACTCGATCTGTAAGGAACCCCTGATTGAACTCTCGAACCCCGGCGCCAGCAGCAGTTGGTTCTATTTAACGAGTGATGACGAGTTCATCATTAAGACTGTGCAGCACAAAGAGGCCGAGTTTCTGCAGAAGCTGCTTCCAGGTTACTATATGGTGAGCTGCGCTTCTTCATTCATTCATTCATTATCTTCAGCTATTAGGGTCGCGGGGGGGGGGGGGGGGTTCCCCATGCCCATCCAGGGGAGAACGTTTCGGGCGCTGGGCAGATACACCCAGGACAGGGCGCCAATCTATCGCTGGGCACACACTCACTCACACAGACACACTCTATATGGGGCAATTTTGGAGAACTCAATTGACTTGATCCATGTTTTTGGACTGTGGGAGGAAACCGGAGAACCCGGAGGAAACCCACGCGGACACGGGGAGAACATGGAAACTCCACCCAGATGGGGATGCGGACCAGGATACCCACTGTTGAGAGGAGAACATGCAAACCACTAAGCCATCCAGGTTGTGTATTATTGTAAAGATGTGTAACTGTTCTCCACTGCACATCACAATGTTTTGTGATTTATTCACAATAATTTATATTTATACATAATTACATTACATTTACATTTACATACATTACATTTGGTCATTTATTGGACGCTTTTATCCAAAGCGACTTACAAGGTGAGCACAGGGTTCATCACAGCGCCCCCTGGAGCAATGAGGGTTAAGGGTCTCGCTCAAGGACCCACACTGGTAACTTCAGTGGACCTGGGATTTGAACCCACAACCTTCAGATTGACAGCCCAATGCCCTGACCACTGAGCTACCACTTCTTATATATATAATATACAATTATATATATATATATATATATATATATATATATATAATTAATTCATTCATTATCTCCCGCTTTATCCTCTATTAGGGTCGCGGTGGGGTTCCCCATGCCCATCCAGGGGAGAACGTTTCGGGCGCTGGGCAGATACACCCAGGACAGGACGCCAATCCATTGCTGGGCACACACTCACTCACACAGACACACTCTATATGGGGCAATTTGGAGAACTCAATTGACTTCAATTGACTGATCCATGTTTTCGGACTGTGGGAGGAAACCGGAGAACCCGGAGGAAACCCACGCAGACACGGGGAGGACATGGAAACTCCACCCAGATGAGGATTCGAACCGGGGATCCCTAGCGCTGAGAGGCGAACGTGCTATCAATATATATAATATACAATTTAATATTCACCTCATTGACGTTTGCCGTGTTGTTCCGCGATGGAAATCAGAGGTGGTACTTTAAAATACGGTACTTTAAAATACGGTACTTTAAAATACGGTACTTTAAAAGGCTCTTGGCTGAGAGCCTCACATCATCAGGTCTGAACACGTCTACGGGTTTAAGACAAAGAGTATGTTCTCCTTCTGAACGATCTCCACCTCCTCATTCCAGAATCTGAACCAGAACCCGCGGACCCTCCTGCCCAAGTTTTACGGTCTGTACTGCGTCCAGTGCGGCGGCGTGAACGTCCGGCTGGTGGTGATGAACAACGTGTTGCCCTGCTCGCTGACCATGCACTACAAATACGACCTGAAGGGCTCCACCTACAAACGGCGGGCCTCGCGCAAAGAAAGCACCAAAGCGTCCCCCACCTTCAAAGATCTGGACTTCCAGGAGACGCACGCCGAGGGTATCTACTTCGACCCGGACACCTACAACGCCCTGATGAAGACACTACAGCGAGACTGCCGGGTCGGTTCCGTATCGTGTATGGTGTGTAGGTCAGATGAATCGCAACGTTTCTGGAACCCTGTGCTCCGTTTGATGACCAGGTGCTGGAGAGCTTTAAGATCATGGACTACAGCCTGCTGCTGGGCGTGCACGTCCTGGACAGGAAGATGAGGGACAGGGGGGGCCGAGGGGACAGTAAGCGCCTGGGTCAGAAGGTTCTCTACTCCACTGCCATGGAGTCCATCCAAGGAGGAGGCAAACCCGTAGAACTCCTCCCAACCACCGAGGATGAAACGTGAGTATATACTGTATTTGAGTATTTATATAGGCGGCACGGTGGCTAAGTGGTTTGGCATGTTCTCCTCTCAGCGCTGGGGATTCCCGGTTCGAATCCCAATCTGGGTGGAGTTTCCATGTCCTCCCCGCGTCTGCGTGGGTTTCCTCCGGTTTCTCCGGTTTCCTCCCACAGTCCAAAAACATGGATCAAGTCAATGGAGTTCTCCAAATTGCCCCATATAGAGTGTGTGTGTGTGTGTGAGTGAGTGTGTGTGTGAGTGAGTGTGTGCCCAGCGATGGATTGGCGTCCTGTCCTGGGTGTATCTGCCCAGCGTCCGAAACGTTCTCCCCTGGATCAAGGTCACTTGAGTTCTCCAAATTGCCCCATATAGAGTGTGTATGTGTGAGTGAGTGTGTGTCCAGTGATAGATGGACGTCCTATCCTGGGTCTATCTGCCCAGCGTCCGAAACGTTCTCCCCTGGATGGGCAAGGGAAATCCCCCCCCCAGATGATAATGGATGGATGGATGGAATATTTATATATAAATATTTGATTGACATCATGTTTTTTTTTAGGATGGGTGGAATCCCGGCCAAACACAAAGACGAGAGACTGCTCATTTTTTTGGGAATCATAGACATCCTGCAGTCCTACAGGTATGACGTTCTAACAGATTTAACATCCAAACTCTGAGAGGATACGGTTCCAGAGTGAGAAAGCTTCGAGGGGGCGTGGCATTATTCTGAATAAATTACCATAAACAGGTGTTATCAGTCCCGGCGTGTGGTGGAGAACAGTTCCACCCCTGTGCCGTGATTTATTCACAATAATACACAACCTCGAGATTTATAAAACATTCCAAAAATATAAAAAAAACAAGATTTATTTAAAAAAATAATGCGTTCATTAATAATCTTAATATCTGATCTCCATTAGATGTTCAATAAAAGGTAGCAACAGCAAATTTGGCAAAAGATGGCACCTATAGGTTTATCTCTTATTTCAAGTCTTTTAATTGTTCGACTTCTGACTGAGCTCTCGTTCCTCCGTTGCTTTTTTAAAAAAATATTTTAATTCATTCATTCATTCATTATCTCCCGTTTTATCCTCTATTAGGGTCGCGGTGGGGTTCCCCATGCCCATCCAGGGAGAACGTCTCGGGCGCTGGGGCAGATCTACCCAGGTTTCCATCTCTGGACACACACTCACTCACACAGAACAATATGGGGCAATTTGGGAGAACTCAATTGAGTTCCATGTTTTTGGAAGGAAAAACCGCCCGGAGGAAACCCACGCACGACACGGGGAGAACAATGGGAAACTCCACCCAGATGGGGATGTCGAACGTGTCCCCAGCGCCGAGTGGCGAACGTGCTAAACCACTAAGCCACCGTGGCCCCGTTGCTTTTTTTAAAAAAATATTTTCATTCATTCCTTCATTCATGTTCATTCATTCATTATCTCCCCTTTATCCTCTATTAGGGTCGCGGGGGGGGGGGGTCCCCATGCCATCCAGGGTAGACGTTCTCGGGCGCTGGGCAGATACACCCAGGACAGGACGCCAATCCATCGCTTGGCACACACTCACTCACTCACGCGACCCTAATCAAAAACACGGAAGATAATGATTGAGAACTCAATTGCTTCTCGCATTTTGAGAACTCCTTGATCCATGTTTTTTCGACTGTGGGAGGAAACGGAGAACCCGGAGGAAACCCACGCAGACACGGGGAGAGAACAGGATTCCGGTTTCTTTCGAACGAATCCCCAGCGCTGAGAGGCGAACGTGCTAAACCACTGCCACCGTGCTCGTCTAAAAATATTTGGTATTTTACTTCATTTCGGTTTTCTATACTCTACCCTTTTTTTTTGCTCTCTCTCTTATT
>JAFMOC010000748.1:72500-82500 GCA_019802505.1 Corydoras sp. C115 | reverse complement strand
TACATTAACATTTACATTACATTTAGATTACTTTACATTACATTACATTTACATCACATTTACATTTACATTTGGTCATTTATTGGACGCTTTTATCCAAAGGTGAGCGTCAGGGTTCATCACAGCGCCCCCTGGAGCAATGAGGGTTAAGGGTCTTGCTCAAGGACCCACACTGGTAACTTCAGTGGACCTGGGATTTGAACCCCCAACCTTCAGATTGACCACTGAGCTACCGCGCCCTCATTCGACTCGAACCCTGAAGATAAAACGTAATGAAGAACATGTTGGTCGTCGTCACCCACAGTGTCATTCACATCCTGTTAGAATAGTTTATTTTATTTTATTTTATTTTATTTTATTTTATTTACAAATCTCAGTTGTATATTTCGATCAGACTTTGTTTAGAAACTGATATTAAAAACTGAATCTGATTAAGAACAATTTCTTTATTTATTATTAGTATTAAATTCATCATCGGGGGTGGCACGGTGGCTTAGTGGTTTGGCATGTTCTCCTCTCAGCGCTGGGGATTCCCGGTTCGAATCCCCATCTGGGTGGAGTTTCCATGTCCTCCCCGCGGGTTTCCTCCGGGTTCTCCGGTTTCCTCCCACAGTCCAAAAACATGGATCAAGTTAATTGAGTTCTCTAAATTGCCCCCCCCCCGCGACCCCAATATAGGATAAAGCGGGAGATAATGAATGAATGAATGAATGAATGATTCATCATCGGTGTCAGTTTTTCAGTTTCACAGCTGAACCTGAAGCAGAACGTTTCTTCACATTGATTTCATGTTGGAGCTTCATGGCGTTCCTTCGCCTATTTCTGCACTTTGTCCACCAGAGGGCGCCAAGTTCTCAAAACTTTCATTCATTCATTATCTCCCGCTTTATCCTCTATTAGGGTCGCGGTGGGGTTCCCCATGCCCATCCAGGGGAGAACGTCTCGGGCGCTGGGCAGATACACTCTATATGGGGCAATTTTTGAGAATTCAATTGACTTGATCCATGTTTTTGGACTGTGGGAGGAAACCGGAGAACCCGGAGGAAACCCACGCAGACACAGGGAGAACATGGAAACTCCACCCAGATGGGGATTCGAACCGGGAATCCCTAGCGCTGAGAGGAGAACGTGCTAAACCACTAAGCCACGTGCCGCCTCAGGACCGAACTATCAACTCGAAAAATTGTGAACAAAAGTGTTAATAAAATAATTAATTAATTCATTCATTATCTTCAGCTTTATCCTCTATTAGGGTCGCGGAGGGGGGGGGGGTTCCTCATGCCCATCCAGGGGAGAACGTTTCGGGCGCTGGGCAGATACACCCAGGACAGGACGCCAATCTATCGCTGGGCACACACACACTTACACACACACACACACACACACTCTATATGGGGCAATTTGGAATATTGAAATCCATGTTTTTGGACTGTGGGAGGAAACCGGAGAACCCGGAGGAAACCCACGCGGACACGGGGAGAGCATGGAAACTCCACCCAGATGGGATTCGAACCGGGAATCCCAAGTGCTGAGAGGAGAACATGCTAAACCACTAAGCCACCGTGCCGCCCACGTTTTTTTTAGCAGTTCGGGATTTAAAATCCTGTAAATTGTAATTAAATTAAATTTATTTCTGATTGTTAAACATCAAAGGGAAATAACGCGCGTGCGTCACTGAAACACTCGGCTCTCAGACTTCCGTCGAAACCGTCGACGCTGCGGCTGCGGCTCGAACCCGGCGGCGTCCGGATCCGAGCGTCGGTCCCTCCCACGCGGCCCCCTCTGCAGCGGGCCCCGCGGCTCCGGAACCAGGGGCCTCCGTCCGGCCAGCGAGACGCCGTTCGGGACGCGTCCCAAAAAAGCCCCGGGGCTGACACCGCGTCACGTGGGCGATGACGTCGCGCCAGGAATTTCGCACTCGTCTCACCTGCCGCCGGAGGCCACGCCCATACCTGAGAGATTCAGGAAGTCGGGGAGGGTTGTGTACAGCACGCAATCCGTCGCGCGCCCAGAACCCGAACCAAGAACCAAGAACCAAGAACCCGAACCCGAACCCATCCGGATTGTTCGGTCGTTCAGCAGATTAAAGGTGAGCGCGGTTCAGTTTGGGTTTCTGCGCGAGGCGCCGCGGGTTCGGTGTCGGAGGGGGGACTCGGGAGGACAGTTCCTGGTTCCTGTGGTTTGGTTCGCTTTCGGTTCGGGAGGTTCTGGGTTTGTATGAGGACGTTAGGACCCCGTGTTGGGACTCAGAGCTGGAGGAACCTGCTGCGTGGAGATCCGCGCGCCGCGCGC
Source organism: Corydoras sp. C115 (assembly GCA_019802505.1). Classification (NCBI taxonomy): domain Eukaryota; kingdom Metazoa; phylum Chordata; class Actinopteri; order Siluriformes; family Callichthyidae; genus Corydoras; species Corydoras sp. C115. The sequence continues at coordinate 80,208 of JAFMOC010000748.1, read as the reverse complement.
CGTGCGTGACCCACTTCTGTAGTGAGGTGTCCTTTAGAGTGGGGTCCACTCTGTCCACTCTGTGTCCACTCTGTGTCCACTCTGTCCACTCTGTGTCCACTCTGTGTCCACTCTCTGTCCACTCTGTGTCCACTCTGTCCACTCTGTGTCCACTCTGTGTCCACTCTGTCCACTCTGTCCACTCTGTCCACTCTGTCCACTCTGTGTCCACTCTGTGTCCACTCTGTGTCCACTCTGTCCACTCTGGAACAGAGATGAAGATTAAAAAGCTTGTGGATTTCTTTACAGGAAGCTGAGTTCAGGTTCGGATCTGTGTGTGGAGTCGGTGTGTGTAACCTGATCTCACTGCTTCAGTCAAACACACCCTCCACCTCCACCTCCACCTGCACCTGCACCTGCACCTCCACCTGCAAACACACCCACCTCCACCTAAAAACACACCCTCCACCTCCACCTGCACCTCCACCTAAAAACACACCCTCCACCTCCACCTGCACCTCCACCTAAAAACACACCCTCCACCTCCACCTGCACCTCCACCTAAAAACACACCCTCCACCTCCACCTGCACCTCCACCTAAAAACACACCCTCCTCCACCTGCAAACACACCCTCCACCTCCACCTGCACCTCCACCTAAAAACACACCCTCCACCTCCACCTAAAAACACACCCTCCACCTCCACCTGCACCTCCACCTAAAAACCACCACCCTCCACCTGCACCTCCACCTAAAAACACACCCTCCACCTCCACCTCCACCTGCACCTCCACCTAAAAACACACCCTCCACCTCCACCTGCACCTCCACCTAAAAAACACCCCTCCACCTCCACCTGCACCTCCACCTAAAAACACACCCTCCTCCACCTGCAAACACACCCTCCACCTCCACCTGCACCTCCACCTAAAAACACACCCTCCACCTCCACCTGCACCTCCACCTAAAAACACACCCTCCACCTCCACCTGCACCTCCACCTAAAAACACACCCTCCTCCACCTGCAAACACACCCTCCACCTCCACCTGCACCTCCACCTAAAAACACACCCTCCACCTCCACCTGCACCTCCACCTGCAAACACACCCTCCACCTCCACCTCCACCTGCACCTCCACCTGCAAACACACCCTCCACCTCCACCTCCACCTCCACCTGCACCTCCACCTGCAAACACACCCTCCACCTCCACCACCTGAAAACACACCCTCCACCTCCACCACCTGAAAACACACTCTTCACCTCCACCACCTGAAAACACACCCTCCACCTCCACCACCTGAAAACACACTCTTCACCTCCACCACCTGAAAAGACACTCTTCACCTCCACCACCTGAAAACACACCCTCCACCTCCACCTGCACCTCCACCTGAAAACACACCCTCCACCTGCACCTCCACCTGAAAACACACCCTCCACCTCCACCTGCAAGCAACCCTCCACCTCCACCACCTGAAAACACACCCTCCACCTCCACCACCTGAAAACACACCCTCCACCTCCACCACCTAAAAACACACCCTCCACCTCCACCACCTGAAAACACACCCTCCACCTCCACCACCTGCAAACACACCCTCCACCTGCAAACACACCCTCCACCTCCACCACCTGAAAACACACCCTCCACCTCCACCACCTGCAAACACACCCTCCACCTGCAAACACACCCTCCTCCACCTCCACCTGCAAACACACCCTCCACCTCCACCTGCACCTCCACCTGCGAACACACCCTCCTCCACCTCCACCACCTAAAAACACACCCTCCACCTCCACCACCTGAAAACACACCCTCCACCTCCACCACCTGCAAACACACCCTCCTCCACCTCCACCTGCAAACACACCCTCCACCTCCACCTGCACCTCCACCTGCGAACACACCCTCCTCCACCTCCACCTAAAAACACACCCTCCACCTCCACCTCCACCACCTGAAAACACACTGCAGGACTGAACTACAGCAACCACCGGGTTCCCCGCTGCCCTGTTCCCACCTCCCGTTTTAATGTTGTATATAGATTTGTAGTTCTAAGTTCTGTAGTGGGGCACGGTGGCTTTGTGGTTTAGCATGTTCTCCTCTCAGCACTAGGGATTCCCGGTTGGAATCCCAATCTTGGTGGAGTTTCCATGTTCTCCCCGTGTCTGCACGTGGGTTTCCTCCGGGTTCTCCGGTTTCCTCCCACAGTCCAAAAACATGGATCAAGTCAATTGAGTTCTCCAAATTGCCCCATATGTGTGTGTGTGAGTGAGTGTGTGCCCAGCGATGGATTGGCCCCCTGTTCTGGGTGTATCTGCCCAGCGCCCGAAACGTTCTCCCCTGCATGGGCATGGGGAACACCCCCCCCGCGACCCTAATAGAGGATAAAGCAGAAGATAATGAATGAATGAATGAATGAAAGTTCTGTAGTCCAGCCGTCAGCGTGTTCTGTCTGATGATCAGGACCATGGACAGAGCAGGTGTTATTAGGGTGGTGGATGATTCTCGGTGCCGCAGTGACGCTGGCGTGGGGGTGCAGGTGTGTGTGTGTGTGTGTGGTGCTCCCCTCAGTGTTCCCTCAGTGTTCCACACCTCCACCTCATTGCTCCACCTTCCAAATGGTTCTCCCACATCTTTTCCACGTTATGTATGGGACACAGGGTGGCACGGTGGCTTAGTGGTTTAGCATGTTCTCCTCTCAGTGCTAGGGATTCCCAGTTCGAATCCCCATCTGGGTGGAATTTCCATGTTCTCCCCGCGTCCGCGTGGGTTTCCTCTGGGTTCTCCGGTTTCCTCTGGGTTCTCCGGTTTCCTCCCCCCCCCCGTGACCCTAATAGAGGATAAAGCAGAAGATGATGGATGGATGGATGGATGTGGGGGACACAGAGACGGCGATGGAGGTGAGACCAGGTTCTCTCTCTGTGATTTGTGGGGGAACCGACTCAGAACTGACTCAGAAGTAAACAGAACCGATGTTGGTACGGTATGTCCAGAGATTTGGGTGGGGTGTGTGGGGGGGGTGTAGATAAAGAAGTTCCTTTCTTATGAGGCAGTGGTGTTCTCACTGTGAGTTCCTGAGGAACGGTTCTGATAAGGCAGTGTGCGGTCAGACCTGATGTTCAGATGTTCCACTCGGATTGGGAACGGGGTGGTGAGCGTGTCTGGGTGGAGACCTCTGAGTGGATCATTCAAATCTGAAATGATACGTTCTTGATGTTGGGATCGATCACGAGCGGAGGTTCCGCAGATGGAGGTGCAGTCAGTGCTGGTGAGTTCCTCGTCCATATGATCTGTGGGTTTAAATATGGGTTCTTTAAAATACCGCAGTAGGTTCTGGTCCTCGGTTCTTGGTCCTCCTTCTTGGTCTTGGTACTGAGACGATTTCTGATCTACAGGGCGGTCTCTGGATCTGGCCCCTCCTACCTTCACTCTAGATTCTGTCCGTAACTCGGCATCTTTAAGAAACAACTGACACCCCCCCCCCCACAAACACTTAATATGAAAATGACAGTGTAGCTGTTTTTTGCGTAACTTCTGGCGTGTTCTTCTCATTTGTGAGTCGTTTTGGATGAAAGCGTCGCTGAACCTTTAAATATAAACGTAATGTGAACTGTACTGGTTCAGGTTCTTGGTTCTCGGTTCTTTGTCTTTGGTGTCTTTTGATTTGCTAAAGATCGTCAAAGTAAAGCTCGATGAGTTGCTACTGGGTGATTTGTGCTTTGGGAACCCACCTCACGACCTGAAGGTCCTCGGTTTAAATCCCGACCTCACAAAGTACTACAGCTGAAGGGCCCGCGGGCAACGAACCTAACACCAAACGTTCCCTGTGAGCCGTGGACAGGGCTGCCCACCGCCCCAGGCATGTGGCTTCTTCACCTGTGTGTTTCTTTGTGTTCGTTTGTGTGTTTGTTTCTGTATGTGTTTGTTTCTGTATTTGTTTGTGTTTGTGTGTTTGTGTGTTTGTGTATTTGTGTGTTTGTGTGTTTGTTTGTTTGTTTGTGTGTCTTTGTTTGTTTGTTTGTGTGTTTGTTTGTGTATTTGTGTGTTTGTTTGTTGTGTGTGTGTGTGTGTGTTTGTTTGTTTGTTTGTGTTTGTGATTGTGTGTGTGTTTGTGTGTGTGTTTGTTTGTGTGTGTGTTTGTGTTTGTTTCTGTATGTGTGTGTGTGTGTTTGTGTGTGTGTGTTTGTTTGTTTGTTTGTTTGTGTGTTTGTTTGTTTGTGTGTGTTTGTGTATTTGTGTTTGTGTGTTTGTTTGTGTTTGTTTGTGTTTGTTTGTGTATTTGTGTGTTTGTGTGTATTTGTTTGTGTGTTGTTTGTGTGTCTTTGTGTGTGTTTGTTTGTCTGTGTTTGCTTGTGTGTTTGTTTGTGTGTGTGTTTGTTTTATTTGTGTGTGTGTGTTTGTTTGTGTGTGTGTATGTATGTGTGTGTCTGTGTATGTATGTATGTATGTATGTATGTATGTATTCGTGTGTGTGTGTGTGTGTGTGTGTGTGTGTGTGTGTGTGTGTGTGTGTGTGGAGAGCACACTCCTCTGTGTGTAATTCACTTTAGGCAAAATAAATGACTTATTATTATTTTCTGGTTCTACAGAGAACAGAAACCTCAACAGAGTCTGAAACTATGAAACTATGTGGATTTGACACACACACACACACTCCCTCACACACACACAGACACACACTCACTCACACACACACACACACACACACACACACACACACACACACACACACACACACTCAGGCGTTCCTTTTTCTATCTCTGGACTGATGTTCTGCTGATGGTTTGTGGTGATGTTCTGATCTGGGATCTGCTCGGTTATCTAACCGGTTACATCTGGAGCTCTTGCCTCGGTTGCCGCAGCTGTTGTACGATGCGGATTATCGTCTTCTTCCCTTTTTTTTTTTTTTTTTTTTTTTTTTTTTTTTAATAAAGCAATCTCCGGCTCCCGTGCCGTCTTCTGTCCGGACCTCTAATCCCGGCGCCACGCGAGCTTTTGTGTGTTTTGCTTTTGTGCCGTGGCCTGTTCCTTGACCTCCCACCTCCACCGTGAGGACCCGGGGAGCCCGGCGGTGTGTGGGACGCGGCGGGAGTCGGTGTATCGAGCACATGTGTGTGTTCAGAGGCTTTTTAACGCTCATCATCTTCTAATCTTTGGACAGGCTGCCTACAAGTTAAGGCTTAATGCCTCCATGATCCGTTCCATTAGTGTAATGTTCAGATGGCCACAGATCTTCAGACTTATGTAAGCGTGACGTGGTCCGGCCGGCCGGCCGCGTGCTGCCGCTGAGGTCGCCCCTCGCTTCATTCGTCAACGGTCCGAAGCGCAGGGTCCCGCTGAACGCCGCGCGGTGCCGCAGACGCAGGATGGGTGTGAGGGGTGGTGGTGGTGGTGGTGCGGGGTGGGCACTGCGGGTTTAGGTGGCGGAGTGTTTTAGTTCGCGCGGGGAACGAGACGAAAAACCAAAACTCAAAATGAAGTATAAGAAGTTCATGACCATCATGCACGCTGCCATCGGGGTGACCCCCCTCAACAAGAGGGAGCTGCTGCCCGCCGGCAGGAAGCTGTGGAGGCCCTCAGGGTGAGTGAGAGAGAGAGAGAGAGATTACCATCTGAGAACAAGGTGCTTTGGTATGTTCTCCTTTAGTGGAAGGATTGGTAGAGGAAACTTGGAGCATATAGTTCTGATCTACAGCATGTGTGTTTGTGTGTGTTTGTGTGCGTGTGTTTGTGTGCGTGTGTTTGTGCACATGTGTGTTTGTGCACATTTGTGTTTGTGCACATGTGTGTTTGTGTACATGTGTGTTTGTGTGTGTGTGTGTTTGTGTGTGTGTGTGTTTGTGTGTGTGTTGTGTGTGTTTGTGTGAGTGTGTGTGTTTGTGTGTGTTGGTGTGCGTGTGTGTGCACACGTGTGTTTGTGTGTGTGTTTGTGCACATGTGTGTTAGTGCATATGTGTGTTTGTGTGTGTGTGTTTGTGTTTGGGTGTTAGTGTGTGTTTGTGCGCATGTGTGTTTGTGTGCGCGTGTGTTTGGGTGTTAGTATGCGTGTGTGTGTGTGTGTTTGTGTGCATGTGTGTTTGTGTGTGTGTTTGTGTGCGTGTGTGTTTGGGTGTTATTATGCGTGTGTGTGTGTGTGTGTTTGTGTTTGGGTGTTAGTGTGTGTTTGTGTGCATGTGTGTGTGCGCGTGCGTCCGTCCGTGTCCTTGTGTGTGTTTGTGTGTGTTTGTGTGCATGCGTGCGTGTGTGTCTGTGTGTGTGTTTGTGTTTGTTTGTGTGTGTGTGTGTGTGTGTGTGTGTTTGTGTGCGTGCATGTGTGTTTGTGTGTGTGTGTGTGTGTGTGTGTGTGTGTGTGTGTGTGTGCGCGTCCATCCGTGTGCGTCCGTCTGTGTGCGTGCTTGTGTGTGTGTGTGTGTGTGTGTGTGTGTGTGTGTGTGCGTCCGTGTGTGTGTGTGCACAGTACCAGTGTGTGTACAGGACTAGTCCAAAGTCTGGCCACGCCCCTTTTTTTGCTCCACTCATTATCCATTCGTTGTGACCTCTGTGAGAGGGGGTGGAGGGGGTGAGAGGGGGTGAGAGGGGGTGGGAGGGGGTGGAGGCGTGTCAGAACTTCAGATGGAATGGTTCTAATGCAGAACTCTGTGATTTCAGGAACCAACCAGGAACCGAGGGCTTCAGGTTCGCTCTGAATAAAGAGGCGCAGTATCTGGTCCTCAGACGCATTTCTGCTCCCAACTGCATTACCATCATAAAGGTGGGTTCTCTAACCAACACGGACTCCAGAACCCAACACCCCAACACTGACCCACCACACCCCAACACCCCAACTCTGACCCACCACACCACTGAACCAACCCAACCCAACACCCAACTGCATTACCATCATAAAGGTGGGTTCTCTGACCAACACGGACTCCAGAACAAGAACACAACCCAACACCCCAACACTGAACCACCCCAACACCCCAACTCTGACCCACCACACCACTGAACCAACCCAACCCAACACCCCAACACTGAAGCACCACACCCCAACACCAAGCCACCACATCCCAACCCATCACCCCATCACTGAAGCACCACACCCCAATACAACACCTCACCACTGAAGCACCACACCCCAACACCGAACCACCACACCCCAACCCAACACCCCACCTCTGAACCATCACTGAAGCACCACACCCCAACACCCAACCACCACACCCCAACCCAACACCCCAACATTGAACACACGTTTGTGTTTTTGTGTGTGTGTGTGTGTGTGTGTGTGTGTGTGTGTGTGTGTGTGTGTGTGTGTGTGTGCGGGTTCCAGTGGATCAAAGCTTCTTTGTTTTTAATGGTTAATTTATCTTCTTCTGTGCAGGTGTTTAATTATTTGGGGTTGTACATCTTTATTGTTGTTTAGAAGGTGATTATGATGATAAATGATTGGGATTATTATTTATTATTATTATTGTATTATATTATAAATCATCAGTCTACCGCACCTTTAAACCAACGTTTTGTCTGCGTTTCTTTTGTCCGGCGGTTTAAATGGATCTTCTTTCTGTTTGAAACGGTTTGTAATCGTTTAGTTGTTGATGTTCGGTCGACCTGCAGGACGAGGAGTGGCGGCGGATGTCTGAACATGTTCTCCCTTCATCAGCTGATGGTTTAGACGATTCTGCCGTACATTCGTTCTCATGAGCTTTAAACGGAACAGAACCTTAAAACCTCATAA
>JAFMOC010000748.1:40000-67500 GCA_019802505.1 Corydoras sp. C115 | reverse complement strand
TCCGCCGCGCCCGTACCGGCGGGACGGCAGCCGGGGACGGGCCCTGGACCGCGAGCCCAGTCCTGAGCGACCCTACCGCGGCGGCGACCGCGGCTACAGCCCGGACCGCCGTTACCGGAGCGAACGCACCCTGGACCGCAACTACAGCCCCGAGAGGGCGTACCGCGGCGAGCGCAGTCCTGACCGGCGCTACCGCAGCGAGCAGGCCCTGGACCGGGACTACAGCCCGGACCGGCGCTACCGCAGCGAGCAGGTCCTGGACCGTTCGCACAGTCCGGAACCCCGCTACGACGAGAGGGAGGCCAGGCGGCCCGAGCCGCGCCCCGCTGTGGTGGTGCCCAAGAGGAGCGCCAGCCGCGATCGCCTGGACCGCTCGCCGTCGCCGGTGCCAGCGCCGGCCCCGGCCCCGGTCCGGAAGCAGGAGCCTCTGGAGAGCCCCGTCAGCGTCACTCTGATGAAGAAGAAGCCCACTGAAGGTCTGAACCATCACACACCCCTCAGACAGGTACCGCGCAGGCAGCCGGTTGGACCCCGTGGTGGTTCCCAGAACCGCGGGACCATTAGGGCGAGGTCCCCTTAGGACGAGGTCCCCTTAAGACAAGGTCCCCTTAGGACGAGGTCCCCTTAGGACGAGGTCCCCTTAGGACGAGGTTCCCTTAGGATGAGGTCCCCTTAGGACGAGATCCCCTTAGGACGAGATCCCCTTAGGACAAGGTCCCCTTAGGACGAGGTCCCCTTAGGACGAGGTTCCCCTTAGGACGAGGTCCCCTTAGGATGAGATCCCCTTAGGTCTTTAAATGGTTCCTTTGGAATTTTGGATCATGCAAACAAGACAGCTCCTGTGTAGCCTCTCCTCTCGGCGCCAAGGGTACATGTTCAAATCCCCATCTGGGTGCGGTTTCCATGTTCTCCCGTCTCCCTGTGGGTTTCCTCCGGGTTCTCCGATTTTCTCACACAGTCCAAAAAACATGGATTCAAGATGAACCGGCTGCTCTAAATTGCCCCATATAGTGTATGTGTAAGTGTGCCCAGCGATAGATTGGCGTCCTGTCCTGGGTGTATCAACCCAGCACCCAAAACGTTCTCCCCTGGATGTTCATGCCCCCCCCCCCCCCCCCCCCGCGAACCTAGGACAGGATAAAGGCGGAGATAATGAATAAAAGTATTTCGGAAGGGGGTGGCATGTGGTGTAGTTGTATCATCTCCTCCTCTCGGTGCCGGGGGTACAGGTTCCAATCCTGATTTGGGTGCAGTTTCCATGTTCTCTCCGTGTCCCTGGGGGTTTCCTCCGGGTTCTCCGATTTCCTCCCACAGTCCAAAAACGTGTATTCAAGATGAATTGGCTGCTCTAAATTGCCCCATGTAGTATATGTGTAAGTCTGCCCAGCGATAGATTGGCGTCCTGTCCTGGAGACCAAAACGTTCTCCCCAGATGTACATGGGACCCCCCCCATCCCCCCGCGACCCTAGTAGAGGATAATGCCGGAGATAATGGATGAAAGGATTTCGGAGGGGGTGGTGTAGTGATTGTGGTGTAGTGATTAGCATGTTCTCCTCTCAGTGCCGGAGGTACAGGTTCCAATCCCGATCTGGGTGGAGTTTCCATGTTCTCCCGTGTCCCTGGGGGCTTCCTCCGGTTTCTCCGGTTTCCTCCCACAGTCCAAAAACGTGTATTCAAGATGAATCGGCTGCTCTAAATTGCCCCTATATTGGCGCCCTGTCCCGTGCGTGTCTACCAAGTGTTTGTGCAGCAGTGTGAGGATGCGGTCACAGGAACGTCATCATAACGTTCTGCAAACCTTGTAGAGTTAAACTCTGTCTGCTGTCTGTTAGATGATGTTCCAAACGCCCTTCGTCCTCCTTCATCCTCTTTCGTCCTCCTTTACAGAATACGGTCTGCGTTTGGGCAGCCAGCTCTTCATCAAGGAGATGACCAACACGGGGCTGGCCTCTAAAGACGGACACCTGCAGGAGGGGGACATCATTTTAAAGGTGAGGATCTTGTCCTTGTCCTTAAATTCTCCGCCCGGTGATCGACGGCGGGAGTGCAGCCTCATTTTGGAGTGTCTTTGCGACGGACTCTGAGGACGTCGTTTGTATCTGCGCAGATTAATGGAACCGTGACGGAGAACCTGTCTCTGAACGACGCGGGGAAGCTGATCGAGAAGTCCAGAGGAAAGCTTCAGCTGGTGGTGCAGCGCGACCATCGGAAGGTTCTGGTGCGGATGCCGAAGATGACCGACAGTGATTCAGAGGTCGATGGTGAGAACAATTCAAATCTAAACTCATTAATTTAATTAAATACACATCACACAATAAAAAAAATAATTAATTAAAAAAAGTAACCTGCAGTTCCTTAATTGGGCACTAGAGGGACACTACGATTTATCCCTAAACCACTGCATACATTTTATTAAAACTGAAACTGATTAAACAAAAATAATTACAATAATTAAAAAATTAACTACTATAAGATATTAATACATTTTTTTAATATATATAACATTTCGGCTCTCAGCACTAGGGATTCCCGGTTCGAATCCCCATCTGGGTGGAGTTTCCATGTTCTCCCCGTGTCTGCGTGGGTTTCCTCCGGGTTCTCCGGTTTCCTTCCACAGTCCAAAAACATTGATCAAGTCAACTGAGTTCTCCAAATTGCCCCATATAGAGTGTGTCTGTGTGAGTGAGTGTGTGCCCAGCGATAGGTTGGCGCCCTGTCCCGGGTCTATCTGCCCGGCGCCCGAGACGTTCTGCCCTGGATGGGCAGGGGAACCCCCCCCCCCCCGCGCGACCCTAATAGAGGATAAAAGTGGGAGATAATGAATGAATGAATGAATGAATGAATGAATAACATCTCGGGCGCTGGGCAGATGCACCCAGGGCAGGGGGGCAATCTATCACTGGACACACACACACTCACTCACACACACACACTCTATATGGGGCAATTTGGAGAATTCAATTGACCTTGATCCATGTTTTTGGACTGTGGGAGGAAACCGGAGAACCCGGAGGAAACCCACGAGGACACGAGGAGAACATGGAAACGCCACCTAGATGGGGATTCAAACCGGGAATCCCTAGTGCTGAGAGGAGAACATGCAAATCACTAATCCACCGCCTATATATACGTATATATATATATATATATATATATATATATATTCCCCAAATAGTACCACCACAGAACATTAGTCCTATCCCAGCAGTGTCACTGAGGTGTTTAAATGGAACTGCTGCACTAACACCCCCTCACCACATCAGTGTCCCTACAATCCACCACCCAAATGATACACCACCTGTTCTGTGATGCTCCTGAACCAATAGAGAACACAGAACCAACAGGGGACTACCAACAACACAGAAGACAGATGGACTACAGTCTGGAATTATAGAACTATAAACCCCATGTGTACGGTAGAACCGCGGTTCTGTTTGTGATCTTTCTGTGCGTCCTCTCAGATCTTTCGGAGATCGAGTCGTATCGGTCCTACTCGCCTCAGGACGACCGCCGGGGTCACCACTCGGACATCTCCTCACACTCCTCCACCGAACGTCTTCGAGAGAAACCCCGGTTCGTCCTCACTCTTATGGTGGTGGTGTTCTGCGTGGGTTCTGCCGTCAGACTAAACGAGTAATCCGTCGTTCATTCCTAAATTAGAGAGGAACCTCCGAACAGAATGATGAAGATGGGTGCGACGCCGACCCCGTTTCACGCCGTCCCCGATGACCTGCCGCCCCCTCCGATGGACATCGACGAGCCGCAGGACGAGGAGCCACCAGGTAACGCTGCACACAATGTGGACCCTCAGGAGAACGCGGATTAAAACAATCGGCCTTTCCCGACAGGGGGCGCCAGAGTGCAGCTCCCTCACCATCTTTTTGTAATGGGTTCACTGTACTTGCAGTCACAGCTCCAGTGGTCAGCGCCGCCCCCAAACTAAGCGTTCCGCCGAAAGTTAAAGGTGCTCCGAAGGTGCTCCTGACGCCGAGTGATGAAGACCTGGAGCTCTATGGGTCAGTACCATACCGACCGGACCTCATGCCCTTCCTTTGGTCCTGAAGTTCTAAACATCTTGTGAGGTGGGTCGGTGGTGACGTTCCTCTGTTCCGCGCAGGCCGAGCACCGGGATGGTGCGCTTCCAGAAAGGAGAGAACGTTGGCCTGAGTCTCGCCGGTGGGAACGACGTGGGCATCTTCATCGCCGGGGTTCAGGAGGACAGTCCGGCCGAACGGGAGGGGCTGTGTGTGGGAGATCAGATCATGAAGGTGAGCCTCCGTGCTCAGGGCTTTCTATACGAGAGTTGGCATGTTCTCCCTGCTTCTGTTCGGGGATTTTCTTTCAGGGTTTAAACACATGATCGACGTTATCTGAGGTGAGTTCACTAAAGTTAACACTATGTGCTTACACAACCTACCACTGTGTGTGTGTTTGTTTGTGTGTGTGTTTGTTTGTGTGTGTGTGTGTGTTTGTTTGTGTGTCTGTTTGTGTCTGTTTGTGTGTGTGTGTTTGTTTGTGTGTCTGTTTGTGTGTGTGTGTGTTTGTGTGTGTGTTTGTTTGTGTGTGTCTGTGTTTGTTTGTGTGTCTGTTTGTGTCTGTTTGTGTGTGTGTGTTTGTTTGTGTGTCTGTTTGTGTGTGTGTTGTTGTTGTGTGTGTGTCTGTTTGTTTGTGTGTGTGTCTGTTTGTGTGTGTGTCTGTTTGTGTGTGTGTTTGTTTGTGTGTGTGTTTGTTTGTGTGTGTGTCTGTGTTTGTTTGTGTGTCTGTTTGTGTGTGTGTTTGTTTGTTTGTGTGTCTGTTTGTTTGTGTGTCTGTTTGTGTCTGTTTGTGTGTGTGTGTTTGTGTGTCTGTTTGTATGTGCATGTCTGTTTGTGTGTGTCTGTTTGTGTGTTTGTTTGTTTGTTTGTGTGTCTGTTTGTGTGTGTGTTTGTTTGTTTGTGTGTCTGTTTGTGTGTGTGTGTGTTTGTGTGTGTGTCTGTTTGTGTGTGTGTTTGTTTGTGTGTGTGTTTGTTTGTGTGTGTCTGTGTGTCTGTGTGTCTGTTTGTGTGTGTTGTGTTGTTTGTGTGTCTGTTTGTTTGTGTGTCTGTTTGTGTCTGTTTGTGTGTGTGTGTTTGTGTGTCTGTTTGTATGTGCATGTCTGTTTGTGTGTGTCTGTTTGTGTGTTTGTTTGTTTGTGTGTGTGTGTTTGTTTGTGTGTCTGTTTGTGTGTTTGTGTGTGTGTCTGTTTGTGTGCCTGTTTGTTTGTGTTTGTTTGTTTGTGTGTGTGTCTGTTTGTGTATTGGTTTGGGAGTTTGTTTGTGTGTTTGTGTGTGTTATTTGTTTGTGTGTGTGTCTGTTTGTTTGTGTGTGTGGGTTTGTCCTTGTGTGTGTGTGTGTGTGTGTGTGTGTGTGTGGTGTGTGTGTGTGTGCAATCAGGTTGTTTGTCTTTGTGGGGACCGTGTTTTTTTAAGGTTCATGTTCTCTGAGTTCATGACTTTAAAGATAATCTCATCTCTTTATCTTCCACTTAATCCTGAACATGGGACAGAGGGATTCTTGTGTGTGTGTGTGTGTGTGTGTGTGTGTGTGTGTGTGTGTGTGTCTGTATCTTTGGCACACACTCACTCACCCAGACATACACACCATGAGGCAATCTAGAGCATCCAAATTACCTTGAATCTATGTTTATGGACCGTGTGAGGAACCTGGAGGAGACCCGGTGGACACGGGGAGAACATGCAAACTTCACCCAGATCGGGATTCGAACCTGGATTCTCGGCTCTGAGAGGAGAACATACCAACCACTACGCCGCCGTGCCATTAACGAATCATTACTGAAATGCATTTTGACCTTCTGCAGGTGAACAGCATGGATTTCCGGGGCATGGTGCGAGAGGACGCCGTGCTGTACCTGCTGGAGATTCCCAAAGGAGAGGACGTCACCATCCTGGCACAGAGCAAACCTGATGGTACCCGAGAACCCTCCGTTTATACCCCCATCCATCACCTCCACTGATCAACCAGATGGGGTTTGTAGTTCTAGAGTTCCATTCTGTAGTCCATCTGTTCCTCTACAGACTCTGTTAGTCCCCTTTAACATGTTCTCTGATGATCAGACCCCCCCACAGAGCAGGGATTATTAGGGTGGTGGTACTGTTAGTATCACTGCGGTACTGAATCCTCCACCACCCTAATGATGTCTCCTGATCATCAGAGAAAAGAGTGAAGGGGACTAAAGGGGGAGTCTGTAGAGAACCAGATGGACTACAGAATGGAACTCTAGAACTACAACTCCATGACGATGTTCTGTTCTCTCAGTGTATAAGGACATCGTGGCGTCGGACCGAGGAGATAACTTCTTCATCAGAACCCATTTCGAGTACGAGAAGGAGACTCCCCAGGGTCTGACGTTTTCTCGGGGGGAGGTTCTAAAGGTGGTGGACACCCTGTACAACGGCAAGCTGGGCAGCTGGCTCGCCATCCGTACCGACAAAGACAACCAGCTCCTGGAGAGGGGCGTGATTCCCAGCAAGAGCAGGTGAGTTCCGCCAAGGACGAACCCATCGTGACGGACACGTTCCGTGACGGGGGTGCCGTCGGCCGGCGTAATCCCACTGCGAATGTGAAAACGCTCCGGTTCTCCGCAGAGCCGAACAGATGGCCAATGTGCAGAACGCCCAGAAAGGATCGGCCAATGACAGAGGAGACTTCTGGCGCCTCAGGGGCCAAAGGGCCGCCAAGAAGAAAGACCTGCGGAAGAGCCGGGAGGACCTGACGGCCAACCCCGTCACCACCCGCTTCCCAGCGTACGAGCGGGTGGTTCTGAGGGAAGGTGGGTCAACCGCCGGGAAACCCCCTGATGACCCGCCGTAACGTCTTTATACTTGTTCTAACATATGCATTTCTGTTGCGGTTCCGCAGCTGGCTTCAGGCGACCCGTGGTTTTGTTCGGTCCGATCGCGGACGTCGCAAGTGAGAAATTGGCCAACGATCTGCCGGAGGACTTTGTTTCTGCAAGTGAGTGAATTTTTAGGTTCCCTGGCTGCCAGAAGCAGCGATGAAGATGCTGGGGTTCTCGCCGGAGGGATGAACTCATGCTTGTCTCCTCCGTCAGAGAGGGAACCCAAGGACGCCGGTTCCGAGAAGTCGTCCGGGGTCGTCAGGCTGAACACGGTGCAGCAGATCATCGAGGAGGACAAGCACGCTCTCCTGGACGTCACCCCCAAAGCCGTGGACACCCTGAACTACACCAATGGTACCCCATCGTGGTCTTCCTCAATCCGGACAGTAAGGCGGGGGTGAAGACCATGAGGAACCGCTTGGCGGCGGGTTCCAACCGCAGCTCGCGCAAACTCTACGAACAGGCCGTCAAACTGAGGAAGAGCTGCTCGCACCTGTTCACCGGTCAGTCTGCAGTCTGAGGTTTCACCTCCATCCATCCATTAACTTTCCCTTTATTCTCTATTAGGGTCGTGGGGGGGGGTTCCCCATGCGGAGAACGTTTCGGGCGCTGTGCAGATACAGCCAGATACAGCCTATCACTGGACACACACTCACTCACACAGACACACTCTATATGGGGCAATTTGGAGAACTCAATTGACTTGATCTATGTTTTTTGGACTGTGGGAGGAAACCGGAGAACCCGGAGGAAACCCACGCGGACATGGGCAGAACATGGAAACTCCACCCAGATTGAGATTCGAACCGGGAATCCCTAGCGCTGAGAGAGAGAATTGGCTAACCTGATGTTTGA
Organism: Corydoras sp. C115; assembly: GCA_019802505.1. Taxonomy (NCBI): domain Eukaryota; kingdom Metazoa; phylum Chordata; class Actinopteri; order Siluriformes; family Callichthyidae; genus Corydoras; species Corydoras sp. C115. Next base: position 59,767 of record JAFMOC010000748.1, on the reverse strand, counting down.
CATCATATGGCATATTATGGCCCCGGGGCCACATCCGGCCCAGGTGAGGGTTGTGGGTGGTGCAGTGCTTAGCATGACCTCGTCTGATCTCGTTTACTCGAGGGTCTCCATCCAGACTCCTCCCACATCCCAAAAAAAAACATGAAGTGGAGGTCCGGACACGCGAGCTCTCCATGATCCAGAACTTTGTCCTGATGTTCTAATGAACGGTTCTGTGTCCCTCTGCAGCCACGGTGGATCTGAACTCGGCTCATGATGCCTGGTATGGAAGCCTGAAGGACACCATTCACGAGCAGCAGAACAAAGCGGTGTGGGTCTGCGAGAGCAAAGTAAGAGCCTTATTTACATACCGGATCGTCTCTGCCCAAACCCCCCCCCCCGCGTTGGCGCCGGGTAATGACGTCAACGCTGCGTTTTAGCTGGACACTGGCGAGGAAGACCTGGACCTCCAAGATGACCGCATGTCCTACCTGTCGGCCATGAGCGCAGATTACCTGAGCATGGACAGCCGCCTGACCAGCGACTACGACGACACGGCGGACGAGGGCGGAGCCTACACGGACAACGAGCTGGACGAGCCCATCGACGAGCCGATGGTGTCGGGGACCAGCCGCTCGTCAGAACCCGTGCTCCACGATGACGTGAGTCCTGATGCTTACGCTGCTGCACACCCGAGCACCCGACGCCGGTGCCTGACCACACCGTGTCCTTTTGTATGTTCTCTCCGCAGAGACCTGCCCCCATCCCCCGCATGAAACGGTCCAACAGTAGGGAAGTCTTACGGGAACCCAGTCCTCCTCCCTCCTTCGTCCCAGAGCCTCCCAGAGTAATACCCCATTTCTTGTCTTCCCATTGTTTTCGAAACGCCCCCCTACCCCCGGCACCTGTAACCTCTCGTTCACCCACATGTTCCGCAGGTGCGCTCCCAAAGCCGAGCCAGCGACCTCCGGAGCTTCGACTCCCACTCCAGCAGCACGGTGAGCAGTGACGTCCCCACCAGCCCTAAACCCTTACCGCCGCCCGTGGCCCTGAAGCCCAGTTTCCTGGCGCGAGCCGGCCAACCGCAGGAGCCCCCGTCGAACGTGGAGGACCCCGCCAGCCGCTCGCTCATGGGAAAGATCAAAGCGTTCGAGCAGATGGACCACCTGGCCCGGGCGCAAAGGATGCACGAGCTGCAGGAAGCCGAACACGCTCGGGTGAGTCGGCAGCATCGGAACCCGGCACCGACCCCGGTGTGAAGGAGCCCTCCCTGCTGCTGCCCCCGATGAACTCTGTCTTTGCACTAACACCCTCTCGTGAATCTGATTTGTCCGCAGTTGGAACTCTCTCAGAGGCATCCGGATATTTACGCCGTTCCTGCCAAACCGAAGCCCAATCCCCACCGGCCTCAGCCTATCGGGTGAGTGCGCTGCCGCCTTATTATAAATTTTTTTTGGGTGTGTTTGCATGAAACCGAACCCACCACATTGTTCAGTTGAACCATTAAAACACACCGACTTTCAAACAGTTAGTATAAATTAATGCAATTAATGTCTTTTATGTTGAATAATTTCCAACAGCTAGGGATTCCCGGTTCGAATCCCCATCTGGGTGGAGTTTCCATGTTCTCCCCGCGTCCGCGTGGGTTTCCTCCGGGTTCTCCGGTTTCCTCCCACAGTCCAAAAACATGGGTTGAATTGAGTTATCCAAATTGCCCCATACAGAGTGTGTCTGTGTGTGTGAGTGAGTGGCGCCCTGTCCTGGGTCTATCTGCCCAGCGCCCGAAACGTTCTCCCCTGGATGGGCATGGGGAAACCCCCCCCCCCCCGACCCTAATAGAGGATAAAGTGGAGGATAATGAATGAATGAATGAATTTCCGACAGTTCCCCGTCTCACACCCTCTTAAACTCTCAGTTCCAGCTCTAATCGGGGCGGGGCCGCTGACGATGCAGAGAGTCGCCGTGGTTACTACAACCCCCAGAAATACAACGACACCGAGCTATAGGAAGCCGACTCGGAATCGTCGTGCCGCGTGCCGTCCGCGTGTTCCAGCCCTCATCGTCTTCTTCAGAGAAACGTCCCACGCGTCGATATTCCCCGTTTCTACCAGCAGGCTGCGCTCTCAGTGACCGGGACTTTAATAATAAAACTATTCAGTCATTCAGGTAACGTAAAGCTAACCATCCTGAGCGCGCTCTCGTTCTCCTCTCACTGATGAGCTCGCAAACGTATTTTTATATCTGCAGCATTTTTATGACGACTTTTCTTCTCGTGTCTTTCGTCCGTTTTGTTGCACACTGCTCTGAAGTGCAGCTTCGTCCCTCTGCTCATTCCGGTTCTAAGTCTCAGTGGCATGGAACCTTCACCCATTCACTGTGTTTTATAAACTGTTCTCCTCCGGTGCACTGTAAACAGTTACTGACCCCGGGCTCTGTCCGTATGACCCGATGGGTTCCGATCACGCGGGTGTGTTGCTCCATCGGAACCCGGAGCGGACGGGCAGGCCGGGCATTTTTTAAATGTAGAGATGATGAGAGTAATATTTTTGGTTTCTCTGCATAACTGGTGAAGTTTGGGTCAGGGGTAGAACTTTACAGAACTTAAAAGATATGACACTGTACCACAGAACACCGTCCTTTAAATATGTTAAAAAAAATAAGTCTATTACAGTCAGAACCTAAATAGTCAAGTACCTTAAAACAGAACAGAGGTGAAGAACAGTTAAAGAACCATTAGAACCTAAAACATATTTATTGGGGAACAGTCTGCATCAAAAGAAATGGAGAACATTCGCAAACCACAGTTCTAGTCCAGTTAGACTTTAAATGATATAGTTCCTAAGAACAAATGAGGAACTATTAGTACCTAAAATGTAAAAATAGGTGACAGTCAGGATCTAGAACACACAGGTAAGGATCAGTCAGGACCCAAAACAGAGGTAAGGAACAGTCAGAACCCAAAACAGAGGTAAGGAACAGTCAGAACCCAAAACACAGGTAGGGAACAGTCAACATCTAGAACACAGGTAAGGAACAGACAGAACCCAAAACAGAGATAAGGAACAATCAGCATCTAGAACACACTCAAGGAACAGTCAGAACCCAAAACACAGGTGGGAAACAGTCAACATCTAGAACACAGTTAAGGAACAGTCAGAATCCAAAACAGAGATAAGGAACAGTCAGCATCTAGAACATGGGTAAGGAACAGACAGAACCCAAAACAGAGATAAGGAACAGTCAGAACCCAAAACACAGGTGGGGAACAGTCAACATCTAGAACATAGGTAAGGAACAGTCAAAACCCAAAACAGAGATAAGGAACAGTCAGGATCCAAAACACAGGTGGGGAACAGTCAGGGCCTAGAACCTAGAACACCGGTGGGGAACAGTCAGTAACATGGTGCACCTTGATGATATGTTGATGTGTAGTCTCATGTAAAGGTTTAATGTGTCCGTCCGTCTGTCTGTCTGTCTGTCCGTCTGTCTGTCAGTGATCACATCCTCGATAGAAAACGTTAAAATAACATTTTTTATGAATATTTTTCAAAAGGATTTCTATTTTTCGCAGAATAAAATAAATCTGCACTCAATTAGATTTAACTAACGTTTCATTTGCGTTAAAGTTCCGTCGTCTAAATGCTGATGGAGGACGTGTGGAGCGTGGGACGCGTCTGCGCGAGGCTGTCAGTGTTCTGATGCACAGGCCGTGTTCTAAGCTACGGGTTCATGAGCGCGAGATGCTGAACGGAACCCGGTCCCGGTCCGACCTGCGGACGTTCGGTTCCGCCGCCTTTACCATCCGTAATGTTTTGAATGTGTGGCTTCGTTTAAATATAAATGTAATGAATCTGTAATCTTTATTAAAGTCAGATTTCTGAGGTCCGTCCTATTTCTGTACGCGTCTGTATTTCCTCCCTGAAAATGTGGATTTTCTAAAAATCACTGTTTTTTTTTTTTTTTTTCCAGAACAAATGATTAAACGGAACACAAAAAGTGAGAGTCACACGTCATTTATTGTGATTAACAGGAGAAGGTTCAGAACAGAATACATCAGTGTTTACAAGCTGCAGGGCTCATTAACCTCCTCCAGATCAGTTGGGATCCAGTGATGGGATCCGGTGATGGGATCCGGTGATGGGTTCCGGTGATGGGTTCCGGTGATCGGTTCCGGTGATGGGATCCGGTGATGGGATCCAGAGATGGGATCTGGTGATTGGTTCCAGTGATGGGATCTGGTGATGGGTTCAGGTGATGGGATCCAGTGATGGGTTCCGGTGATGGGATCCGGTGATGGGTTCCGGTGATGGGATCCGGTGATGGGATCCGGTGATGGGATCCGGAGATGGGATCCGGCGTCGGGTTCCAGTCTTTGGTTGTTGGATTAATGTGTCATGTGGCCAATTGGGCACAGACTTGCGGTCACGCTAATCCAAGTTCCTTTTTCTGTGACAAAAGCATACTGCTCACAATCACTTTAAATACATGAAGATGTTCCTTTATTCAAACTGATGTTTCAATAACAAAAGTAAAGATCGTTGGGTCGGGGAGCCAGCATGACAAAGACACTGTTATGCTAGCTGCATTAGCATTTCTTAATGAAGAACCAGTGGTGGTAGAGCATGCACCCCTGGGGTTCTTCAGTGATGTCTGCACGTCCGTCGGGGGGGATTAAGGCAGGTCCAACAATTCTGAGAGAATAACATCCAGTGTATGAATCTGTAAACCGTCACAGGAATGTGAATGGAGACGGGTGGAGGTGAGGTGAGGTGAGGGGAGGGGAGTGGAGGGTAGGGGGCGCTGGGTCAGATGTAGACTGGCTGCTCCTGGGCGGTTAGCAGGCGGTACATGGCGGCCGGCATCGTCTTCATATGGATCTGAAAAGAGAGGAAAGCTGGATGAAAACACTTTGGTCCTATATATATATATAAATTTAGGTATTTTTTGGTATATTTTGGTATATATAAACATTAGACCAATTGGTAAACCGATTGGTTTTGCCTGCTGTATAAACACATTTAACCTCTCTTTGCAGTGAAACACACACAGTGATGTGAGCACACATGCCTGGAGAGGTGGACAGCCCTGGACACGGTGCCCAGGGAGCAATTGAGTTTAGGGGCCTTGGTTAGGGCACTTGGTGGGAGCGGCAATCGGATCACAAAGCTGATTCCTTAACCACAAACTCACGACTAATATATATATATATATATATATATATATATATATATATATATATATATATATATATATATATATATATAAAATACACACACACACATATATATATATATATATGTATGTGTGTATATGTATGTATGTATATGTATATGTATATATATATATATATATATATATATATATATATGTGTGTGTGTGTTTATGAATGTATATATAAAATGTGTGTGTATATGTATGTATGTGTGTGGCGGCATGGTGGCTTAGTGGTTTAGCATGTTCTCCTCTCAGCGCTAGGGATTCCCGGTTCGAATCCCCATCTGGGTGGAGTTTCCATGTTCTCCCCGTGTCTGCGTGGGTTTCCTCCGGGTTCTCCGGTTTCCTCCCACAGTCCAAAAACATGGATCAAGTCAATTGAGTTCTCAAAATTGCCCCATATAGAGTGTGTCTGTGTGAGTGAGTGTGTGCACAGCGATGGATTGGCGCCCTGTCCTGGGTCTATCTGCCCAGCGCCCGAGACGTTCTCCCCTGGATGGGCATGGGGAACCCCACCGCGACCCTAATAGAGGATAAAGCGGGAGATAATGAATGAATGAATGTATGTGTGTGTGTGTGTGTATATAAATGTGCATCACGTCTCCCGTCTCATGTGAGTTCTAATGGATAATTAGAGGATGAATAACCCGAACAGTGCAGCGTCAGATGACCTGCTGTCTCTGAGCAGTGTGGACGTGTCTCATGGGGTGTACAGTGAGTGGACACGGTGCTTAATCATTCTGAACCAGGAACTGGACAGCAGTAAACAGGAACCGTGCATTTAAAGCATGTAAAGGTGTGTTTCATGGCGAGGGTGTGATAACTTATTCTCACTCTGCGTGATGTAAATGTTTCATGTTCGTTAGGAAACGACCCCGTACCTCTCCCACCGCACTCGAGAGCACGTGCACTATTTTCTCGTGCGGCGTGGCCACAACACTCTGCCCGTTGATCTCGATGATGCGATGACCAACTCTGACTCCGCCCCTTTCTGCTATACCTCCTCTCATTAGGCTGCAGATCTGCAATCGAGAACACGATAGAACAAATTATTGGCAATAATGCGGCGACTGAGGGAGGCACGGTGGCTTAGTGGTTGGCATGTTCTCCTTTCAGCGCTGGGGATTCCAGTTTCGAGTCCCAATCTGGATGGAGTGTCCATGTTCTCCCCGTGTCCACATGGGTTTCCTCCCACAGTCCAAAAACATGGATCAAGTCAATTGAGTTCTCCAAATTGCCCCAGATAGAGTGTGTCTGTGTGAGTGAGTGTGTGTCCAGCGATAGATTGCCCCTGTCCTGGGTGTATCTGCCCAGTGCCCGAAACATTCTCCCCTGGATGGGCACCCCCCCCCCCCCCCGCGACCCTAATGGAGAAAGGAAATAAAATTGACCTTGATCCATGTTTTTGGACTGTGGGAGGAAACCGGAGAACCCGGAGGAAACCCACGTGGACTCGGGGAGGACATGGAAACTCCACCCAGATGGGGATGCGAACCGTGAAGAGACAAATGTGCTGACCACTAAGCCACCATGTCGTCCAATAATAATAATATTAATAATGAATATATTTTATTTACAACAGAGGAGAACATGCTAAACCACTAAGCCACCGTGCCGCCCTGTACTCTACGTGTTTGTTTGTTTTTTTGTTTTTTGTTTGTTTTTTTTTTTTGTTTTTTTTTGGGGGGGGGGGTGTCATGGTGCTCTTTAGTTTAATATGACTCCGTATCACGATTCACAAATGAATCATTTAAATCATTGCAAGGAGATTTTGGTTCTCGAAAAACATTAAATTCACCCAAAATAATTTTAGAACAACTCAAGTTCTCATTTTAAAGCAGAACGTCTCAGGTTTGACGGCTGCAGACAGAACGTCATCGTCGCTTTGACCTCACGTTTATTATTAAATCGGCCAATTTACCTCGAATTCATGTTTTTGAACTGCGGGAGGGGAAAGCCACACACACACACACACGCCTGGAACATGGAAACTCCACCCAGGCCGGGATTCTAACCTGGATGCCCAGTGCTGAGAGGAGAACATGCCAACCACTACCTCCCCCTGCCGCCCGTAGTAAGTGAAGGACATTTAAAACCTCTCGATAAGACTGCATGTGCTTTTTAAGTTCTTGGTGACGTTTAAATCAGTAACAATATCGGATCTGAGATGACCCACAATGCCGTTCTGTACGCTGAAGCCCAGCTGGTATCGGAGGTCGGGTCGGCGGATGAGGACCATGGTGACGGGGGGACAGCGGACGATGTTCATCTTGATCCTGGATTGAGACTTCAGCCCCTGATGAGAAGAAGGTTCTGTATTTATTTTCCATTCAGACGTTCTGTTCACATTCTGATCACTCTGATCACTTAAACATCAAAGACTCTGGTTGCTATGGTGATGCCGGATGGTTGTACTGTAGACCTCTGTTCCCTTCACATTGCTGTTTCTGAGGGTTTTATAATGGAATCCTAAAAAAAAACGTGGAACTTGGAACGAGTTTTGAGGTTCTAACCCTCATTATCTTAAACCCTCGCTTCTGAACTTTTAGTCTGTAGAAAAAAAAAAACTATGAAAAAAAAATTTGGTGGCTTAGTGGTTTAGCACGTTCTCCTCTCAGTGCTAGGGATTTCCGGTTCGAATCCCCATCTGAGTGGAGTTTCCATGTTCTCCCCATGTCTGCGTGGGTTTCCTCCCACAGTCCGAAAACATGGATCAAGTCAATTGAGTTCTCCAAATTGCCCCTTATAGAGTGTGTCTGTGTGAGTGAGTGTGTGCCCAGCAATGGATTGGCGCCCGAGACGTTCTCCCCTGAATGGGCATGGGGAACCCCCCCCCACCATGACCCTAATAGAGGATAAAGTGGGAGATAATGAATGAATGAAAGAATGAATTTGGTGCCTTGAAAAGGTGTGTTGATGCTGACAGACCCACTGGAACTAAACACACATACGGTATAGTTCCTGATGGTATAATGTGGAACTATAGAGAACCATGAGATGAAGAGTTACTGATGAGAACACATTCAGATCTTCCACTGAGATCAAAGTGTCCACTGTATCGTCCTCTATTAATGTCCAGCAATCGTCACGCGGCACTGAGGGAGTCCAGTTGCCATGGTAATGGTGATGTCACTGCACAATATTATATGATATTGATTCGTTGGTCAGAACAGAGACCTATCCCATCATTTGCTTATCACTAAATTTATTTGAGGGTTTAAATATAAAAATAATAATAAAAATAATAATAATAATAATCCATCCATTATCTTCGTAGAGCTTTACCCTCTATTAGGGTTGGGGTGGGGGGGTCCCATTGCCCATCCAGGGGAGAACGTTTCGGACGCTGGGCAGATACACCCAGCACCCAGGACAGGGGGGCAAACTATCACTGGGCACACATTCACTCACACAAACACACTCTATATGGGGCAATTTGGAGAATTCAATTGACCTTGATCCATGTTTTTTGGACTGTGGGAGGAAACCGGAGAACCCGGAGGAAACCCACGCGGACACGGGGAGAACATGCAAACTCCACCCAGATGGGGATTCGAACCGTGAAGAGACAAATGCGCTGACCACTAAGCCACCGTGCCGTCCAATAATAATTCATTCATTCATTATCTTCCGCTTTATCCTCTATTAGGGTCGGGGGGGGGGGGTTCCCCATGTCCATCCAGGGGAGAACGTTTCGGGCGCTGGGCAGATAGACCCAGGACAGGACGCCAATCTATCGCTGGGCACACACTCACTCACACACACACTCTCTATATGGGGCAATTTGGAGAAACCGGAGAACCCGGAGGAAACCCACGCGGACACGGGGAGAACATGGAAACGAACTGTGAAGAGACAAATGTGCTGACCACTAAGCCACCGTCCAATATCGTCCAATAATAATAATATTAATAATGAATATGTTTTATTTACAGCAACTGCCCACCACTAATCCTGAATAATGGAATAACGATTGATTACTTTATCAGTTATTTTTAATATTGATATCAGTAGAACGTTCTGGGTGTCTCTGTTGTACTCCATCTGTTTATTTAAAGCCTGATCCTAACAGAGTGTGATGGAGAAGCCTCACTTTGATGATGCTCTGGCAGGTGGAGAGAGGCAGCCCCACCAGACTCGTGCCGTTGACCGTCATGATCTGATCCCCGATGTTGAGTCGGCCCGATTTGGCCGCAGGCCCCGCGTGCATGAGGCTGGCTATGATGACGGTGGGCAGGATGGAGCCCCAGCCGGACTCCACGATCACCACGCCCAGAATCTCGCCCTTCTGCTTCTCTATGTAAACCTGTTACGGCAAACAGAGACGAGAACCGATGCCGTCCCGCGCAAAATGAGGATCCGGGATCTGAGCTCCGGCAGCGATGGAAAGGAATCAATACCATTTAAAAAAAAATGTTTTAATTCAAAGCGAATTCACTTAAAGTTACGGAAACATTTTACGCCATGAAACCGTAAAGGATTTTTAAATAAATATATATCTGAGGCGGTCAGGAAGGCTTTTCCACTCACATCCCTGCAGTTCTCAGACTTGGAGAAGTGGACGAGGTCGTCATTGTACATGTCCTGAGTGTTGAGCAGGTCGCTGTACTCCCGCTGGCTCAGGTCCTCCGGGTCGATGCCGTTGGCCCGCAGGAACTCCTGATACGCCACGCTGAACGCCTGACCGATGGACTGCGCGATCAACTGAGCCTGAGCCGACGCGGAATAAAGAAGAGGAAGAAAATGTGAAAACACGTTGGTCGAACCCGAAAAAGCAGGAACTGAGACTGAAATGCTCCTATTTATAATCCTACAAAATGAAAAAGAGCCGTTATAATAATCAGCTGTTTATTATTATTCTTTTTCATTCATTCATTGTCTCCCGCTTTATCCTCTAGTAGGGTCGCGGTGGGGTTCCCCATGCCCATCCAGGGGAGAACGTCTCGGGCGCTGGGCAGATACACCCAGGACAGGGCGCGAATCCATCGCTGGGCACACACTCACCCACACCGACACACTCTATATGGGGCAATTTGGAGAACTCAATTGACTTGATCCATGTTTTTGGACTGTGGGAGGAAACCGGAGAACCCGGAGGAAACCCACGCGGACACGGGGAGAACATGGAAACTACACCCAGATTGGGATTCGAATCGGAAATCCCTAGCGCTGAGAGGAGAACATGCCAAACCACTAAGCCACCGTGCCGTCCATCTAAAGACATGCTGACGTAAATAAAAGACACTAAATTGTCCTAGCCATTAGGGGGCGTAATGTTCAGTGCACTCGTGGTGCTGGGCTCGAGCCTATGTGGATATGTGGATATTCTCCACTTTGGCGCCCCCTAATGGAAACAAGACATTAGAAGCTGGATATTAATGGGATGTTAATATGATATTAACATCCCATCGTCATCTTCAGTTATCGTCTGTCTCCTCCCATTACTGTCCTGTCCTGTCCTGTCCTGTCCTCTACCGTCTCTGTTCTGTTCTTTATTGTCCTGTCCTGTTACTGTCCTGTTACTGTCCCTGTTCTGTTACTGTCCTGTCCTGTCCTGTCCTCTACCGTCTCTGTTCTGTTCTTTATTGTCCTGTCCTGTTACTGTCCTGTTACTGTCCCTGTTCTGTTACTGTCCTGTCCCTGTTCTGTTACTGTCCTGTCCTGTCCTGTCCTGTCCTGTTCTGTTCTGTTCTGTTACTGTCCTGTCCTGTCCCTGTTCTGTTACTGTCCTGTCCTGTCCTGTTCTGTTCTGTTACTGTCCTGTCCTGTCCTCTACCGTCTCTGTTCTGTTCTTTATTGTCCTGTCCTGTTACTGTTCTGTTCTGTTACTGTCCTGTTACTGTCCTGTCCTGTCCCTGTTCTGTTACTGTCTTGTCCTGTCCTGTCCTGTCATGTTCTGTTCTGTTACTGTCCTGTCCTGTCCTGTTCTGTTACTGTCCTGTCCTGTCCTGTCCCTGTTCTGTTACTGTACCGTTACTGTCCTGTCCTGTTCTGTTACTGTACCGTTACTGTCCTGTCCTGTCCTGTTCTGTTACTGTACCGTTACTGTACCGTTACTGTCCTGTCCTGTTCTGTTACTGTACCGTTACTGTCCTGTTCTGTCCTGTTCTGTTACTGTACCGTTACTGTACCGTTACTGTCCTGTTCTGTCCTGTTCTGTTACTGTACCGTTACTGTACCGTTACTGTCCTGTCCTGTCCTGTTCTGTTACTGTACCGTTACTGTACCGTTACTGTCCTGTCCTGTCCTGTTCTGTACCGTTACTGTCCTGTTCTGTCCTGTTCTGTTACTGTACCGTTACTGTACCGTTACTGTCCTGTTCTGTCCTGTTCTGTTACTGTACCGTTACTGTACCGTTACTGTCCTGTCCTGTCCTGTTCTGTTACTGTACCGTTACTGTACCGTTACTGTCCTGTCCTGTCCTGTTCTGTACCGTTACTGTCCTGTTCTGTCCTGTTCTGTTACTGTACCGTTACTGTGCCGTTACTGTCCTGTCCTGTCCTGTTCTGTACCGTTACTGTCCTGTTCTGTCCTGTTCTGTTACTGTACCGTTACTGTCCTGTCCTGTTCTGTTACTGTACCGTTACTGTCCTGTCCTATTCTGTTACTGTACCGTTACTGTACCGTTACTGTCCTGTCCTGTCCTGTCCTGTCCTGTTACTGTACCGTTACTGTACCGTTACTGTCCTGTCCTGTCCTGTCCTGTTCTGTTACTGTACCGTTACTGTACCGTTACTGTCCTGTCCTGTTCTGTTACTGTACCGTTACTGTCCTGTCCTGTTCTGTTCTGTTACTGTCCTGTCCTGTTCTGTTACTGTATCGTTACTGTACCGTTACTGTCCTGTCCTGTCCTGTACCGTTACTGTCCTGTCCTGTTCTGTTACTGTACCGTTACTGTCCTGTCCTGTCCTGTCCCTGTACCGTTACTGTCCTGTCCTGTCCTGTCCCTGTACCGTTACTGTCCTGTCCTGTCCTGTACCGTTACTGTCCTGTCCTGTTCTGTTACTGTACCGTTACTGTCCTGTCCCTGTTCTGTTACTGTCCTGTCCCTGTTCTGTCCTGTCCTGTCCTGTCCTGTTCTGTTACTGTACCGTTACTGTCCTGTCCTGTCCTGTCCTGTTTTTAGGAATTCATGTGTGAGGAACTAAATCTGAAGCTCACGTCCTCAGACTCGAACACGTGGCAGACCATCCTGTACTGCCGATGCTCGTCCCGCGCCGGGTTCGAGTGCTGGACGTCCGCCGTGTCCAGCTGCTCCTGAGCGCTGCGGGATCGGATCATCTTCCGGCGCGCCATCAGAACCACCATGTTCCCGATGTCCGCGATGTACGAGATGGTCCTCAGAGGATGGTCCATCATGGTCTCCTGTGAGGGTGTAGACGTGCGTTACCCGTCAACTCAACGACAACGACCGACCGCTACAGACCCCCAGCACTCAACGTTCTCAACCAAAGAACCTGCCGCACGAAGACAAGGAGACGGGTTCCACTCACCTGCGTGTCGGCGTTGAGAACTTTAATTCGCTGAGTCGACACAAACAGGTCCACCTCGCTCGCGGATGCCGACTTGCCCCCCGCACCCTAACACCCGGAGACAGAAGGTGCTTAGAGTCTTACACACTGGCTACAGAACATCTGAATGTGATGGGATAGGATGCACAGGAACGGCTATTGATCTTCATCGTCCATCTGCGGAACCACAATACGGCTGCACGGCTCCTGACCGCCGAGTAGGACTGAGAGCGCCACCGCGTCCAAACGGCATGGTGTGGAACACGGCGGGGTTCAAGGGGGGGGGTGTCTACGTGATTGGCCAGGGAACAACTGGTTAGAGAATGACCGCAGCAGGTTTGGAGAACATGGTGGGTGGGTTGTCATGGTGAAGCATCCCCGACGCCACGGCCGGGATCCCGTCAGCAGGTCCATGGTTTATTAGAGTGACACCAGCTGCCCCGCGGGTCAGAACTGTCCCTCCCATCAGCCCCGTGTCACTCATATCTGTTTGTCTTCTGCAGATTGTTATAAGTAGAATGTGACGTTATTTTTCTAAATTTGACCATAAAACTGCAGAACCTCTGAACTCGCTGGACGCATCGTCTTTACATTCATTTCTATCCATTATCTTCAGCTTTATCCTCTACTAGGGTCCAGCGGAGAACGTTTCGGGCGCTGGGCAGATAGACCCAGGACAGGGCGCCAATCCATCGCTGGACACACCCTCACTCACACACACTCTATATGGGGCAATTTGGAGAATTCAATTGACCTTGATCCATGTTTTTGGACTGTGGGAGGAAACCGGAGAACCCGGAGGAAACCCACGCCGACACGGGGAGAACATGCAAACTCCACCCAGATGGGGATTCGAACCAGGAATCCCTAGTGCTGAGAGGAGAACATGCTAAACCACTAAGCCAGGTTAATTTATTTTTTAATAATATATTTTCATCCGGATGGCACGGTGGCTTATTGTTTGGCATGTTCTCCTCTCAGCACTAGGGATTCCCGGTTCGAATCCCCATCTGGGTGGAGTTTGCATGTTCTCCTCATGTCCGTGTGGGTTTCCTCCGGGTTCTCCGGTTTCCTCCCACAGTCCAAAAAACATGGATCAAGGTCAATTGAGTTCTCCAAATTGCCCCATATAGAGTGTGTGTGTGTGTGTGTGTGTGTGAGTGTGTGTTCAGTGATGGATTGGCGCCCTGTCCTGGGTGTATCTGCCCAGCGCCCGAGACGTTCTCCCCTGGATGGGCATGGGGAACCCCCCCGCGACCCTAATAGAGGATAAAGCAGGAGATAATGAATGAATAAATGAATGAATGAATGATATTTTCATCCGGATGGCACATGGCTTATTGTTTGGCATGTTCTCCTCTCAACACTGGGGAATTCTGGTTCGAATCCCAATCTGGGTGGAGTTTGCACGTTCTCTTCGTGTCCGTGTGGGTTTCCTCCGGGTTCTCCGGTTTCCTCCCACAGTCCAAAAAACATGGATCAAGGTCAATTGAGTCCTCCAAATTGCCCCATATAGAGTGTGTGTGTGAGTGAGTGTGTGCCTAGTGATAGATTGCCCCCCTGTCCTGGGTGTATCTGCCCAGCACCCGAAACGTTCTCCCCTGGATGGGCATGGGGAACCCCCCCCCCCCCAAGATAATGGATGGATATTTTTATCCTGTGATCAGTGATGAATGATTAGAACATGACCCATTGTATCTGATTCTACATCCACAAGGTGGCGCAATAAGGTGGAGCGGTGTACACTGTGTATAGTGAGGGAATACTACTGAGAATCATCCACCACCCAAATACCCCCTCGCACGGTCCTACGGTCTGTAACTGTAGAACTACAAAGTCCATCTGTATAATAACTGGACCCCCACAGACCCCGTCCCCGACCCCGTCCCCGTCCCCCGGCTCACCCTGACTCGGTTCATGGCCTCTTGTGCTTGCTGCATGCGAACGCTCTTGCTGGGCGTTCTCTCCGACAGCATCTGCGTGGATCCCGCGTAACTTGCGGCGAATATGATGCCGTCGATCAGGTCCTCCGGATCGCACGGACCTGGAACTGCCAGATTGGACACGTCCATGAACCACAAACCGGTGCGTTTACATCGGAATTCTCAGAATGTCTCGGGTCATGGACCGCGAACCTTACCATCGACGTACGTGGGGAAGGCGGCCAAGTTTCTTCTCAGCTGGATACACAAAAAAAATGATGTTAGAATAAATAACAAGATGTTTCTCATGATGGACCATCGTCTCCCGGTGGTTTACCTCCTCCGCTGATGGAAAGTTTGGAGAGGCATCTTCTTCTTTGGGCGCCTCCATCCTGGATGATTCTGCCCCGAGAGGGGTTACCGGACGGGGAACCTGGGAACAGAAATGAGATGAGATGGTATACAGATGGTATCTCATTGTCATTTCCATGTTTGGAGGTCACCTACCACGTGTCGTGGAGAGGAACGCCGGGGTGGAGACTGTAGGACCAGCTCCGGTTGACGCTCGTCCTCTGGACTGACCTCCCGTCTCTTCACCCATACCGGTTCTTTAGGTTTATCGGGCTTGTAGGGTGAACGCACCGCCTTGGTCTTCACCTCCTCGATGGCGTCCTTTATGTTCTTTATTGCCAGAGAGATGGTGTCTCCCTCGCCGTTCGAGTCCTGACCGGCAGGCGTCATGTCCTCCACGCCATCGTACTGCACCCCGCCTTCACCGTCCGAGACGCCGGAGGGTGCGCCGGTCTCCGGATCCCTTCTCATCTCCGGGGGGTCTTGGTCCGAACTGCCGGAGGACATCTGTCTCCAAACGTGTCTGCTTCTTCTGAAAGGACTACAGGCCTCGTCCCCCGACTGCTCGTCGTAATGGTGCAGTCTGGAACCGACCGAGACCCGCTGTCTCTGCTCCTGCTCCGAGATGGGGGACCTTCCCTCCGGGTACCATTCTGCGGGGGGTGGATGGTACAGATCCCGATCTGATTCCGGTTGGGTCAGTGGATAGAACTTGGGGCGGGACTCGGAGTTCGGAAGATGTAAATGTAAACTGGTCTCAGGACTGGAATCTGAGAACGGTTCCTCCTCGGACGGAGGACCGTGGGGTTCTTTGAGCCTCGCGTCGGCGTTCGGGGGAACGTGACCCGAGGAGATGGAATGGTTAGAACCTGTCTTGGGATCTTTGGAAAGATGGGATTTTAAGTTAGGAAACGGTGGTTGACGTGGAACCTCTGCATAGGGTGGACGTCCACTCTGATGGGTCCAGACCTTTTACCGGGGGGGCATACGCTGGGAGTGGAACCAGTGCAATCCCCAGTTTCTGGGTACTGTCCCGGTCCATCCTCTGCCTCGGCGTCTCTGACCGTCCCCTCGCCGTCTTCCTGAAGGTCCTCGGCGTGCTCGTGGTTCTGCAGGCTGCTCTCGGTGCTAGAAGAACAATGCAGGACGGAACCGCCTCCTTCCTCCTCTTCTACAAGCGGAACCAGCGGTGTGGAGGACGGAAGGTCCTCTTGTAAAGGGGTCAGATCTTCCTGGGAGGAAGGAGTGGACAGGTCCTGCGAGGACCCTTCGGGTGACATTGGTTCCGTGGCCGAATGGCTCTCAGGAGCATCTCTGTGCTGAAGTGCAGCTGGTTCTTCTCGACGTTCTCTGGGCCGCTGCCTGTATCTGTACTGACGCCCCCTGTCCCCACTCTGCCGGTTCCGCGCTCCGCCCGATCGAGGCCTCTGGCCCGAGTGTGCCTCCGCATCCTCACCCCCCCGCCTCTGGGCCGGCCTCTGGGCGTGTCGCTGGTGCGGTTGACTGGCGCCAGGCTGCTGGTTGTGCGGCTGCCTGTGGTGATGGTGGTGGTGATGGTGGTGATGCCCGTTTCCTGGATCATCCTGACTGTTCAGCTGGCATGGCCTCCACCTGGGGCGGCCTCCCTCTCGGGGGGCGCTCTTGGCCTTCGTGCCCTGATGATGAGGGCCGGGGGGTTTCGACTCCGGCTCCTCCGGCGTGTCCCTGTGACTCATGGCAGCTGCTATGAAGCGAGCATGATGCTGCGACTCGGCCTGAAATAAGCAACCATGAAATAAACAGTGAGGCCAAAACACACAGGTCCCGGGTCATGGGTCTCAGGTCGGGGGAGGTGGCCGAGAACCTGTCTGTACAGAGTTTGTATGTTCTCCCCATGTCAGTGTGGGGTTTTTTTTTTTTTACCACAAACTCTGTTGTTCTCCACTGTGAGAGTGTTAGATTCCATCCATCATCTTCAGCTTTATCCTCTATTAGGGTCGCGGGGGGGGGGTTCCCCATGCCCATCCAGGGGAGAACGTTTCGGGCGCTGGGCAGATACACCCAGGACAAGACGTCAATCTATCACTGGGCACACACTCACTCACTCACACACACTCTATATGGGGCAATTTGGAGAACTCAATTGACCTTGATCCATGTTTTTGGACTGTGGGAGGAAACCGGAGAACCCGGAGGAAACCCACGCGGACACGGGGAGAACATGGAAACTCCACCCAGATTGGGATTCGAACCGGGAAATCCCTAGCGCTGAGAGGAGAACATGCCAAACCACTAAGCCACCGTGCCGCCCGAGAGTTAGATTAAATAATCAAATACAAAATGTTAGAATATGGGCTTGCACATGGCGGGGGTGTGACATCGTGTTTTTTAAACATACACCCAGGACGGGACGCCAATCCATCGCTGGGCACACTCACTCACTCACTCACTCACACTGACACAAACATACACTATATGGGGCAATTTAGAGCAATTCACTTTGAATCCATGTTTTTTGGACTGTGGGAGGAAACCGGAGAACCCGGAGGAAACCCACACAGACACGGGGAGAACATGCCATGCAAACTCCACCCAGATGGGGATTCAAACCTGGATTCCCAGAGCTGGCAGGAGAACATGCTAAACACTACACCACCGTGCCGCCCTCAGTACAAAATGATGAAGGTTTTATAATTAAAACGTCCAGAAAAACATTTTCTACACGAAGTGGGAAATAAATTCTGTCCCTGAACTTTATGGAAAAGCCGTACGGAGTCTGTATTCAGGAATGTGGCCTCAATCCAGACAGAATCAGACGATAAGCTCTGAGATTTCAGAAGAAACGGCAGATGGCAGAACCGGGGGCAGAGCAAACATCAGAACCCAGCGGTGCGGGGGTAAGAGTAACTGTACGGTCAGCATCGGATACGAATCGGCATCAAGATTCAGCTTTTTAATAATAATAAAAATAATCATTCATTCATTCATCCATTATCTCCCGCTTTATTCTCTATTAGGGTCGTGGGGGGGGGGGTTCCCCATGCCCATCCAGGGGAGAACGTTTCGGGCGCTGGGCAGATACACCCAGGACAGGACGCCAATCTATCACTGGACACACACTCACTTACACAAACACACTCTATATGGGGCAATTTGGAGAATTTCATTGAGCTTGATCCACGTTTTTGGACTGTGGGAGGAAACCGGAGAACCCGGAGGAAACCCACGCGGACACGGGGAGAACATGGAAACTCCACCCAGATGTGGATTTGAACATATTAACCACTAAGCCACCATGCCGCCCTTTTTATTATTAATAATAATAATAATAATAATAATAATAATACTTTGAGGGCAGCACGGTGGCTTAGTGGTTTAGCATGTTCTCCTCTCAGCGCTAGGGATTCCCGGTTCGAATCCCCATCTGGGTGGAGTTTCCATGTTCTCCCCATGTCCACGTGGGTTTCCTCTGGGTTCTCCGGTTTCCCCGCACAGTCCAAAAACATGGATCACGGTCAATTGAGTTCTCCAAATTGCCCCATATAGAGTGTGTCTGTGTGAGTGAGTGTGTGCCCAGCGATGGATTGGCGCCCTGTCCTGGGTGTATCAGCCCAGCGCCTGAAACGTTCTCCCCTGGATGGGCATGGAGAACCCCCCCCCACGACCCTAATAGAGGATAAAGTGGAAGATAATGAATGAATGAATGAATAATACTTTAAATACAGAGCATGTGATTATGGAAGTATTATATTAATCAGCTTTGTGTGTGTCTGTCCTTAATGGTCTGTATTCTGGTTAATGTCTACATTACGGACATTTCCATACTTAATTATTTAAAATGTAGAAATGATGATTTTTCTCGACACCTTTAAGTAAAATGTTTGAGTCTGCGATGCACAAAACGCCTGAAAGATCGATTTATCAGAGATGATTTACATTTTGCTGATTTAGATGAATAATTCATGATATAAAGAACAAATTAGCATTAAGAGCGCGTGTGTGTGTGTGTGTGTGTGTGTGTGTGTGTGTGTGTGTGTGTGTTTGCACGCAGACATGCCTTGGTGTGCATGTGTGTGAGTGTGTAATCCAGTCCCAGATGGTTTGCGTGTGGGCGGTACCCATCCCGCCCTCGCTGTCCAGCCGGCACCTCAGATCGTCCATCTGTTGAGTGTTGAGTAAAAGTGTTATGGACTCACCTCCACATGACCTGATTGATCTCATACCCCCTGAGCGCCGGCATCGCCACAACCACACCCGGCTCTGTTAACCTGTTTACTCACGCTTCGTGATTTAATAACATGACTTCAAATGACGTACAGGTCAGACCCGGGGTGTTATAGCGCACATGTTCCCCATTTTCTGTTAGTTATGTTAACGCTGTCTCATTATAACACTGAAATTATAATGAGATACAGGCACCGGGAACCAAAGCAAAAATTATCATAGTAACGTCACAGTGTATCATAGTATGATCATAATGCATTATAGTATGGTCATAGTGCATTATAGTATGGTCATAGTGCATTATAGTATGGTCATAATGCATTATAGTATGGTCATGGTGCATTATAGTATGGTCATGGTGCATTATAGTATGATCATAGTGCATTATAGTATGGTCATGGTGCATTATAGTATGGTCATAATGCATTATAGTATGATCATAGTGCATTATAGTATGGTCATGGTGCATTATAGTATGGTCATAGTGCATTATAGTATGGTCATAGTGCATTATAGTATGGTCATAGTGCATTAAAGTATGGTCATAGTGCATTATAGTATGGTCATAATGCATTATAGTATGGTCA
>JAFMOC010000748.1:10000-35000 GCA_019802505.1 Corydoras sp. C115 | reverse complement strand
CACCTGTTTTTTGGGTCTGTGGTGCGTTTCTGAATAACCGCACCATCGGATCTGTAATAACCCTGGTTGTTTATGCTGAGGCGGCACGGTGGCTTAGTGGTTTAGCCCGTTCGCCTCTCAGCACTAGGGATTCCCGGTTCGAATCCCCATCTGGGTGGAGTTTCCATGTTCTCCCCGTGTCTGCGTGGGTTTCCTCCGGGTTCTCCGGTTTCCTCCCACAGTCCAAAAACATGGATCAAGTTAATTGAATTCTCAAAAATTGCCCCATATATAGTGTGTGCCTGTGTGTGTGAGTGTCTGCCCAGCGATGGATTGGCGCCCTGTCCTGGGTGTATCTGCCCAGCGCCCGAGACGTTCTCCCCTGGATGGGCATGGGGAACCCCACCGCGACCCTAATAGAGGATAAAGCGGAAGATAATGAATGAATGAATGTTTATGCTGACGCAGCGACGTTGTGTTATTGTTATGAATATTGAGTTTCTCATTCTTTCATCTCCTCTGCCATCTGTGTGACTGATGTTCCTTCGTGTGACAGTGGTGGTGAAAGCGAAGACCTTGGCAGGATCGTGTCGTTTTAAAGGGAGCACATGTGACTACGTGGTGGATTCGGCCTTCCGCGGCTGGACCCTCAATCCTAATGGTGAGGAACATTTAGATTAACATCAGAGAACCACAAGAACACCTTCCTTCATCTCAGAATCAGGCCTTGGGATAGATCTGTACAGATATGAAATATCCATCCATCCATTATCTTCCACTTTGTCCTCTATTAGGGTCGCGGGGGGGGTTCCCCATGCCCATCCAGGGGAGAACGTTTCGGGCGCTGGGCAGATCTATCACTGGATACACACTCACTCACACAGACACAATCTATATGGGGCAATTTGGAGAACTCAATTGACTTGAACCATGTTTTTGGACTGTGGGAGGAAACCGGAGAACCCGGAGGAAACCCACGCGGACACGGTGGAAAACATGGAAACTCCACCCAGATGGGGATTCGAACTGGGAATCCCTAGTGCTGAGAGGAGAACATGCTAAACCACTAAGCCACCGTGCCGCCCAGATATTAAATATTCATTCATTCATTATCTTCCGCTTTATCCTCTATTAGGGTCGCGGGGGGGGGGGTTCCCCATGTCCATCCAGGGGAGAACGTCTCGGGCGCTGGGCAAATACACCCAGGACAGGGGGGCAATCCATCGCTGGGCACACACTCACTCACACAGACACACTCTATATGGGGCAATTTGGAGAACGCAATTGAATGTTTTTGGACTGTGGGAAGGGAGAACCCGGAGGAAACCCATGCGGACACAAGGAGAACATGGAAACCCACCGTGCTGCCCAGATATTAAATCTATTATTGTTTATTAAGTATAAATATTTATTTATTTGTTTTTAATGTAAATCCGAACGTGAGAACGAAGGGAGAACCTTCTGCGTCTCGTCCGCGTTGCTAAATTATACTCATCTGTGGACATTCTTCTGATCTGAGATCATTTCATCTCGGTGGACGCGAGGACGCCGGGAGATCGGGAGAAGGCCGTGCTGCTGGGTCCAGATGTGGAGCGGCCCGACTGGAGCTGCGTCCGGCTGGTCTACCAGCTGACCGCCGGGGCGTCTCTGCAGATGTTCACGCGTTCGGAGGAGGACAGCGTCGACGTTCCACTCTGGATGGACAGCACTGCCTCCGACGGCTGGCTACTGGCCAGCATCGACCTGAGGAACTCCTCCAGAACGTATAAAGTGGGTAACAAACGCCGATTTACACCCAAATGGACACCGGCCACTTTATTAGATACACTGCTTTGTATTCACACCAATCATACAGATGGACGTTGTAGTTCTATATTAATGTACTACACGACATCCTCCGTTGGTCCCCTTCACTCCGTTCTGATGATCAGGATCATGGGCAGAGCAGGTCTTGTTAGGGTGGTGGATGATTCTCTGTACTGCAGTGATATTGACATGGTGGTGTAAAACATCTGTATGATAATTGAGGCTGACGTAATGGACGCTGAGTGTATAGGCTAATAAAGTGTGTGTGTGAGTATTTAAAATGATATTCCTCTTTGTCGTCCTGCAGATGATTATCGAGGGCAGACCGGGATCGGATGAGGGCAGCAGTGTGTCCATCTTGGAAATCAGCATCACTGATTCATACTGCATCGGTTTGTTGTTGATACTCAATCCCCCAAATACGTTCACCCATCGCCTGAAGTACGAGATAAAGTCCTGTTGTTTGTAATGTTGGTCAGTGTTACATTTACATACATTACATTTGGTCATTTATTGGACGCTTTTATCCAAAGCGACTTACAAGGTGAACACAGGGTTCATCGCAACACAACATCCCTGGAGCAATGAGGGTTAAGGGTCTTGCTCAAGGACCCACATTGGTAACTTCAGTGGACCTGGGATTTGAACCCCCAACCTTCAGATTGGTAGCCCAACGTCCTAACCGCTGAGTTACCGCTCCCTACCTAACACCCTAATGTTGGTGTTGGTCGCTCCTTTGCAGCCACAAAGCCTATAATTTTTTTTAGGAAGGCTTTCCATGAGATTTTGGGTTCAGACACTAATGTAAAACCAGGGTCAGTCAAGGTCTTCCAAACCAAACCCCCTATATATATATATATATATATATATATATATATATATATATATATATATATATATATATATATATATATATATATATACATATATATATACGGGTTATATATATATATATATATATATATATATATATATATAACCCATATATATATGGCGGCACGGTGGCTTAGTGGTTTAGCACGTTCTCCTCTCAGCTCTAGGGATTCCCGGTTCGAATCCCCATCTGGGTGGAGTTTCCATTTCCCCCCCGTGTCTGCGTGGGTTTCCTCCGGGTTCTCCGGTTTCCTCCCACAGTCCAAAAACATGGATCAAGTCAATTGAATTCTCTAAATTGCCCCATATAGAGTGTGTTTGTGTGAGTGAGTGTGTGCCCAGCGATGGATTGCCGTCCTGTCCTGGGTCTATCTGCCCAGCGCCCGAGACGTTCTCCCCTGGATGGGCATGGGGAACCCCACCGCGACCCTAATAGAGGATAAAGCGGGAGATAATGAATGAATGAATATACTGTATAAATATATATATATATATATATATATATTCTTTTTTTTTTTTTTGAGCCAACTTGCTGCATAGATCGGCAGGTTGCACTTCCCATCTTTACCACTAGATGCCACCAAATCCTACCCTCTTCAAAGCTGGACGCTGGAAACTCAGAAAGGATCCGAACCGATTCCTTCAGCTCATGATAGATTTAAATGGTTCAGGATAATCTTAATTGATTCAGAATCAGCGAGTCATATTCTGTATTGTTCTGGAGATCCAGGTTTGAATCCTAATCTGAGTGGAGAGTTCATGTTCTCCCTGTGTCCTCCCACTGTCCGAAACATGGTTTCAAGGTGATTTGGCTGCTCTAAATTGCCCTTATATAGTGTATGTGTGGGTGGTTCTGTCTGTAGGTGTGTGAGTGTGCACCCAGCGACAGACGGGTGCCCTGTCCTAGGTGTATATGCCCTGCGGCTGACGATAACAGAGGGATGGAATTATTTATGTTATCTTTAGAGAATGTGTGTTTTTTATGTGGGTTCAGGTGGCAGTATCATATGTGAGACAGATGTGTTTTGGAACATGTGGAACACATTAACGTTTACATGAGGGTCACCTCTGGCTCAGGGTGCAGTTTGCCGGAGCCGGTGCTTTATTGCAGCCCAAAACCAGAAGACGTATGTTTTTAAAACGCATCTTGTTGTAAAAAAAAAAAAAAAAAAAAAAAAAAAAAAAAAAGGTGTGTGTGTGTGTGTGTGTGTGAGGGGGGGGGGGGGGCGCAGCATCACATAATGATCAGGTTTTTATAATTCTACAGTGTAGCTGGTTTCCTTCATAACTGCTGACTTGTGATGTTCTCATTTGAAAGTCCATCCATCCATTATCTTCCACTTTATCCTCTATTAGGGTCGCGGGGAGAACATTTCGGGCGCTGGGCAGATACACCCAGGACAGGACGCCAACCTATCACTGGACACACACTCACTCACTCACACAGACACACTCTATATGGGGCAATTTGGAGAACTCAATTGACTTGATCCATGTTTTTGGACTGTGGGAGGAAACCGGAGAACCCGGAGGAAACCCACGCGGACACTGGACACACACTCACTCACACAGACACACTCTATATGGGGCAATTGGGGCGTCCTCACGCCGAAGGGGGCGTCCTCACGCCGAAGGGGGCGTCCTCACGCCGAATGGGGGCGCCCTCACGCCGAATGGGGGCGCCCTCACGCCGAATGGGGGCGCCCTCACGCCGAATGGGGGCGTCCTCACGCCGAATGGGGGCGTCCTCACGCCGAATGGGGGCGTCCTCACGCCGAAGGGGGCGTCCTCACGCTGCTCCCCAACATCTTTTCTCCTCAGATTGTGATTTCGAGGCGTCACATCTCTGCGGATACACAAACCACTGGAACGGGAATGTGAACTGGTACGTGGGAAGAGGAGCAGCGTATGACCTCAGCAGACCCAGGTCCACCTCAGATCAGGGTAACGTCCTGCACCCACCCTTTGACTTGGGAACCCCACCGCGACCCTAATAGAGGATAAAGCGGGAGATAATGAATGAATGAATTATTATTATTACTGTTACTACTTATTTCACATTTACATTGCCTTTCATTGTCACTACAAAATCATTTAGTATTTAAACTTTTTTACTGTAAATTCCACTACATCACACTAGGGGTGAGATGCAATATTCGCCGATTCGCCGATTCGATTCGGAGAACCGTAGTCGACTATGAACCTCATAGTCGAATGTACCATTTTGACCACATGGGGGCGCCCATGGCTGCTGCTAAGCATTAGTTTTTACATGAAATGTCTTTGTTTTTGTTATATATATAGCCTTTTGTCAAATAAAATCATCCTAATTTCTAGAAAAAAATGAAAAAAGGAAAACAAAAAAAAAAGGTTTTCTTTTGTTAGAAAAACAAGTAAAATATAAAAAAAAAATCTTTTTTAAAAACTACGCTTATAGCGCCATCTTGTGGTGAAATTTTAACTGATTCGACTATCAGTCGACTATAGGGAAAATCTGATGAATCAGATTCAACTATGAAAATCTTTAGTTGAATACAGCCCTACATCACACTGCATTTCACTTTCTTGTTTTTATGTTTTTTATGTTTAAATGTCATAAATGTCTGTAACCTCACTGGGAAAGTGAGGAACGTCATTTTGATTACTTTGTATGTAGAGAACATGTGAAGAAATTGACAATAAAGCCGACTTTGTCTTTGACTTTTGACTTTTGACTTTGACTTTTTGAATGCCAGGTCATTTCCTGTACGTGGATTCCACTCACTCGGTGACTCTGAAGGAGGTGGCCGTGCTGGCGTCCCCTCTGACCACCGCGCCCATGACGGGCTGCCTGAGTTTTCAGTACCAGCAGGACCACGCCGAGGGCCACCTGTTCTCCATGTACAGCAGAGATCAGAGCGGTCAGTACTGGGAGCTGTGGACAGCAGAGCAGCCTGAGGGCAACCATGTGGAGCATGGGGCAGCCACGCAGGTGTGGATACCCGTGCAGGTGGCACTGAGCGCGTGGTACCCGATACAGGTGAGCCGCGGAACCGTGACCTCTGTGGAGAACCGAATCACCTGGCAACAAAGTCCTAATGGATCCATCCATCCATCATCTTCTGCTTTATCCTATATTAGGGTCGCCGGGGGGGGGGTGTTAGGGTTACCCATGCCCATCCAGGGGAGAACGTTTCGGGCGCTGGGCAGATACACCCAGGACAGGACGCCAATCTATCGCTGGACACACACTCACTCACACAGACACACTCTATATGGGGCAATTTGGAGAACTCAATTGACTTGATCCATGTTTTTGGACTGTGGGAGGAAACCGGAGAACCCGGAGGAAACCCACGCGGACACGGGGAGGACATGGAAACTCCACCCAGATGGGGATTCGAACCGGGAATCCCTAGAGCTGAGAGGAGAACATGCCAAACCACTAAGCCACCGTGCCGCCCCAATGCCTCATAGTGTTCTATAACAAACGGTTAAATGATATGAATGGAATGAATTTAAATGATTAAGAATAATATAAACATAAACAGGGCGGCACGGTGGCTTAGTGGTTTGGCATGTTCTCCTCTCAGCACTAGGGATTCCCGGTTCGAATCCCAATCTTTGTGGACTTTCCATGTTCTCCGCATTTTCACTTGGGTTTCCTCCGGGTTCTCCGGTTTCCTCCCACAGTCCAAAAAACATGGATCAAGGTCAAATTGCCCCATATAGAGTGTGTCTGTGGGAGTGAGTGTGTGTCCAGTGATAGATTGGCGTCCTGTCCTGGGTCTATCTGCCCAGCGCCCGAGATGTTCTCCCCTGGATGGGCATGGGGAACCCCCCCCCCGCCCCCCCCCCCCCCAAGACCCCCCCCCCCCCCCCCCCCATAATAGAGGATAAAGCGGAAGATAATGGATGGATGAAAAAAATAATATAAACATAAACTGGGCAGCACGGTGTCTTCCCGAATCCCGATCTGGGTGGAGTTTGCATGTTCTCCCCGTGTCCACATGGGTTTCCTCCAGGTTCCCCAGTTTCCTCCCACAGTCCAAAAAACATGGAACAAGGTCAATTGAGTTCTCCAAATTGCCCCATATAGAGTGTGTGTCTGTGTGAGTGAATGTGTGTCCAGCCCGATAGATTGTCTGCCCAGCTCCCCTGGATGGGCATGGGGAACCCCCCCCCCCCCCCCCCCCCCCCCCCCCCCCCCCCCCCCGCCCGACCCTAATAGAGGATAAAGCAGAAGATAATGAATGAATGAATAATATAAACATAAACAGGGTGGCACGGTGGCTTAGTGGTTGGCATGTTCTCCTCTCAGCGCTGGGGGATTCCCAGTTCGAATCCCGATCTGGGCGGACTTTCCATGTTCTCCCCATGTCCGCGTGGGTTTCCTCCGGGTTCTCCGGTTTCCTCCCACAGTCCGAAAACATGGATCAAGGTCAATCGAGTTCTCCAAATTACCCCATATAGAGAGTGTGTGTCCAGCGATAGATTGGCGTCGAAATCCGAAACAAACGTTCTCCCCTGGATGGGCATGGGGAACCCCCCCCCCCCCCCCAATAGTCTATAATAGCTCAGACAGATGCGTCTCCGTCATGCGTCACTCCTGTGTTTCTGTCCTCAGTTGATATTCGAAGCGTCATTCAACAGTCGCAGAGGAGGCCGCGTTCTACTGGACGACGTGTCCTTCTCGCCCGTCCCCTGCGCGGAAGGTGACGGCGGTTCCGTACGTTACGCTCTCCGTACGAGTGCAGAGCCACGACCCTGACACCCCTCTGTCTGACATACAGAACCCAGGTTCGATCCCTTCGCCGCCAACTGCGACTTTGAGCTGGGGTTCTGTCAGTACACGCAGAGAACATCCGAGAGCGACTCCTGGAGGAGGGCGTCGGTCCGGCCCAACCTCTACAGATCCGGGACCACACCACCGGGAGAGGTACGGAAGCGTCCCACTGCCAAAGTTCTAGATGTCCTCCTGACAACTCGCCAAGCTGATCTTTTTGTCCAATCAAGGCTTCTTCCTGGTGGCAAACTCGCGTCTGACCACGCAGAACGGCAGAACCGCCCGACTCTACGGTCCTTCACTGACCCAGAACCAGAAGTACTGCCTGAGGTTCTTTTACTCGATTAGAGGTCCCAGTCAAACCGAGCAGACTCTGGCGGTGCACCTGCAGAACCCAACGGGGACTGAACCGGAGAACATCTGGAATCTGAGTGACAAGACAAGAGACATCTGGATCCAAGTCCAACTCACCGTCCAATGTCAAAATACAACTCAGGTAGACTTACTATAATCTATATGGTTAGCATGTTCTCCTCTCAGCGCTAGGGATTCCCGGTTCCAATCCCCATCTGGGTGGAGTTCCCATGTTCTCTCCGTGTCTGCGTGGGTTTCCTCCGGGTTCTCCGGTTTCCTCCCACAGTCCAAAGACATGGATCAAGTTAATTGAGTTCTCCAAATTGCCCCATATAGAGTGTGTCTGTGTGAGTGAGTGAGTGTGTGTCCAGTGATGGATTGGCGTCCTGTCCTGGATGTATCTGCCCAGCACCCGAAACGTTCTCCCCTGTATGGGGATGAGGAACCCCCCCGCGACCCTAATAGAGGATAAAGCAGAAGATAATGAATGAATGAATATATCACATGATGGGCGGCACGGTGGATTAGTGGTTGGCATGTTCTCCTCTCAGCATTAGTGATTCTCGGTTCGAATCCCCATCTGGGTGGAGTTCCCATGTTCTCCCCGTGTCTGCGTGGGTTTCCTCCGGGTTCTCCGGTTTCCTCCCACAGTCCAAAAACATGGATCAAGTCAATTGTGTTCTCCAAAATTGCCCCATATAGAGTGTGTGTGTGTGAGTGAGTGTGTGTCTAGCGATGGATTGGCGCCCTGTCCTGGGTCTATCTGCCCAGCGCCCGAAACGTTCTCCCCTGGATGGGCATGGGGAACCCCCCCTTCCCCCCGTGACCCTAATAGAGGATAAAGCAGAAGATAATAGATGGATGGATGGATGGATGGACACCCAGCCACTCTATTTAATTTATTCTGTAATAAACCAGAGAACAGAGTTTAAAACCCGGGATCACAATAGATTCTTGATTTTTACAAACCTGCAACATGTTTTACATTTACATCACATTTACATTTTGGTCATTTATTCGACGATTTTATCCAAACGACTTACAAACTGAGCACAGGGTTCATCACAGCGCCCCCTGGAGCAGTGAGGGTTAAGGGTCTTGCTCAAGGACCCACACTGGTAACTTCAGTGGACCTGGGATTTGAACCCCCAACCTTCAGATTGATAACCCAACGCCCTGACCACTGAGCTACCACGCCCTCATGTCCAGTCAAAAAGACATAGAACACAGGTTCCATAAATCAGTAGCATCATCACAGTTACCGCTTTGGATGAAGTGTTTGAAGACACAGCGTCTGATACGTTTTCTTTGATCTTCTACGTGTTTCTTTTACGCATCTTTTTTTTTTCAGGTGGTGTTTCTCAGTTCCTGTAAAAGCGTCCTGAACTGCGGCTCCGCTGCCCTCGACGACATTAACCTGATGCCGGGGGATTGTGAGCGTCCTTTACGTAAGAAAATGGTTATTACAGTTCATCAAAAAACCAATATGAGACGAAGACAATTGGGATGTGATTCAGGTGTCTGGGACGTGTTCAGAGTACAGACGGGGGATGAGGGTCATATCAGCAGAAGGATGCTGAGGACGGAGCCAGGGACATACAGGGGGGGATGTTCAGGACGGGTCAGGATGGAGGATTTATGGTGATGGACCCATAGCTGCTTAGAACGTAGAACGAATGATGAGTGCATGAGTTAATTATCGCGATGCCGTCAGAAGAACCCGCTCATCTCCGGGCCGTTTGTGTGACAGGTGAGCCGCCGCCTCTTCCTCTGCACTGTGACTTTGAGAACGGACTGTGCGGATACACGCAGGACAAAAGCGATGCCGCGGACTGGCTTCTGATCAGAGGACCGACACCGACGTTCTACACGGGACCTAAAGGAGACCACACCACTGGGTTTGGTTTGTTTCCGTCGCGTTCTTTAATAATCAGCTCAGAACCAGGACGCGAATCCCATCATCCATCCATATCTTCTGCTTTATCTCTATTAGGGTCGCGGGGGGTGGGGGGGGGAGGTTCCCCATGCCCATCCAGGGGAGAACGTTTCGGGCGCTGGGCAGATAGACCCAGGACAGGACGCCAATCTATCGTTGGACATACACTCACTCACACAGACGCACTCTATATGGGGCAATTTGGAGAATTCAATTGACCTTGATCCATGTTTTTGGACTGTGGGAGGAAACCAGAGAACCCGGAGGAAACCCACACGGACATGGGGAGAACATGGGAACTCCACCCGGATCGGGATTCGAACCGGGAATCCCTAGCGCTGAGAGGAGAACATGCTAAACCACCCACCGTGCCGCCCTGGACGCGAATCTTAAAATCAAATCAGGTTTGTTGGTCACATGTTTAGATATAAATGGCACAGCCAGCAGTGACATTCTGACCCGACATCTCCACATAATAAAATAAAAACAATACAATTTAAAATAGAATAAAATAGTATATAGAATAAAAATAGAATAAAGATAAAATAAAAATAAAATAAAATGAACTCGCGGTGGGCGACGCGGTGGCTTAGTGGTTTAGCATGTTCTCCTCTCAGCGCTAGGGATTCCCGGTTCGAATCCCCATCTGGGTGGAGTTTCCATGTTCTCCCCGGATCAATGGATCAAGTCAATTGAGTTCTCCAAATTGCCCCATATAGAGTGTGTGTCTCTGTGTGTGAGTTAGTGTGTGTCCAGTGATAGATTGGCGTCCTGTCCTGGGTCTATCTGCCCAGCGCCCGAAACGTTCTCCCCTGGATGGGCATGGGAACCCCCCCCCCTGGGGACCCTGGGAAGCGGAAGATAATGGGGATGGAACCCTTCACTTCCGATGACCCTTATGATAGGATGATGATGATGCTGATGATGCTCATGATGCTGATGCTGATAATGATAATGATGATGATGATGATGATGATGATGATGATGATGATGATGATGCTGATGATGATGATGCTGATAATGATAATGATGATGATGATGATGATGATGCTGATGATGCTGATGATGATGATGATGATGATGCTGATGATGCTAAACCGCCGCTCTTTCTTTCCTCCAGGTCATTATTTGTACATCGAGGCCTCCCACATGCTGCCAGGTCAGAGTGCTCGGCTGGTGTCCGCCCCCCTGCGTGGTTTTAGGGGAGCGCAGTGCCTGACCTTCTTCTTCCACATGTACGGCTCCGGCACCGGCCGGCTCACGGTCCTCCTGCGCTCGCCGCCGGAACCGGACACGCTGCTGTGGGAGCGGAACGGAGAACAGAGCGTCTCCTGGTTCCGAGCGTCAGTGACCTACCAGTATGACCATCAGCACCAGGTGCACGGACCCCTCCACCCCCACCACCCCCACCACCCCCACACCCCCCACACCCCCACCATCTAACGCCACGCCGCTCCAGACGGGCTGTTGTTCTAAAACCTGTCTATGATGCTCTCCAGATCATTTTGGAAGCCTTCAGAGGGCCGTCGGTCAGAAGCGATCTGGCCATCGATGACATCGCTTTTCAGAAGGGGTCCTGCCGAGGTACGGAGCTCCTTTTTCAAATGCACCATCTCCAAATTTAACCAACCCCCTGTTCTGTATGTTTATCTTCACAGATGCTGAATAGAGAAATGTCTAAAGCATCGGGGGGGGGGGGGGGGGGGGGGGGGGGGTGGACCGGAACCGGAAGTCATGTGGTCAGCATCATGCAGCACCATGTTGGTCGTGTCCATTTTTGGCGCTTCAGGTCTTTTTTTTTTCAATGAATGTTTTTTTTTTTTAATCACCTCTGTCTCTGGCTTTTTGAATGCTGGCCTCACTCGTGACATTTATGATGTAAGTGACTGAGAACATGCCAAAGATCTTTACAGACACCGCCCACTCTGTGTTTCTAACAATAACAGGAGAAAAGTCTGGTGAAAATTGAAATGAACGGTTGCTCGGTGGATGTTATGACACGCAGAAAGACGACGTATTGCTCTTGTTCATTGTTAGTCACCTAAGTAAATGTTATTAGTATCATACAGAATGGCGTAAGACAGCCCTGTGCGTTATATCAGACGCCTGGATGACATGCCTGGATGAACTGAATCACGTTGCTTTGTGGAGCTTTATGATTCGGAGCTTCGGTTTCAGTCAAATTCAATGGAAATTAAAAAAAATAAATAATAATAAAAAAAAGTTTTCATCGTTTTAATATATATGTGAGTTTTATATGTGACTTAATACAACGCTTATGAACACATCGTGTCTGTCATCTTCTTAAACAAGGCGGCTTAGTGGTTT
The DNA here is from genome assembly GCA_019802505.1 of Corydoras sp. C115. Classification (NCBI taxonomy): domain Eukaryota; kingdom Metazoa; phylum Chordata; class Actinopteri; order Siluriformes; family Callichthyidae; genus Corydoras; species Corydoras sp. C115. The sequence continues at coordinate 22,959 of JAFMOC010000748.1, read as the reverse complement.
AGCATGTTCTCCTCTCAGCACTAGGGATTCCCGGTTCGAATCCCCATCTGGGTGGAGTTTTCATGTTCTCTCCGTGTCCGCGTGGGTTTCCTCCGGGTTCTCTGGTTTCCTCCCACAGTTTAAAAACATGGATCAAGTCAATGGAGTTCTCCAAAATTGCCCCATATAGAGTGTGTCTGTGTGATTGAGTGAGTGTTTGCCCAGTGATGGATTGGCGTCCTGTCCTGGGTCTATCTGCCCAGCGCACGAAACGTTCTCCCCTGGATGGGCATGGGGAACCCCCCCCCCGTGACCCTAATAGAGGATAAAGCGGAAGATAATGGATGGATGGAAGTGTTTCGGTGTTTCATTTGGGGGGCGGCGGCAAGTGGTTTAGTATGTTCTCCCCCCCCCCCCCCCATGTTCTCCCCGTGTCCGCGTGGGTTTCCTCCCCCCGTTGACCCTAATATAGAGTGTGTAAAGCGGAAGTGTCCATAAGATTGGCGTGGGGTGTATCTGCTCAAGTGTTTCTCCCCTGGTGTTAATCATTTGGTTTTCGGTGTTTCATCGGGGGGGGGAAGGGGGCACGGTGGCTTAGTGGTTTAGCATGTTCTCCTCTCAGCGCTAGGGATTCCCGGTTGGAATCCCCGTCTGGGTGGAGTCTCCATGTTCTCCCCGTGTCTGCGTGGGTTTCCTCCGGGTTCTCCGGTTTCCTCCCACAGTCCAAAAACATGGATCAAGGTCAATTAAATTCTCCAAATTGCCCCATATAGAGTGTGTCTGTGTGAGTGAGTGTGTGCTCAGTGATAAATTGCCCCCCCTGTCCTGGGTCTATCTGCCCAGCGCCCGAACACACACACACACACACACAAAGCGGGAGATAATGGATGGATGGACGTGTTTCGGTGTTTCATTTTGTTATCGGCATGTTGATGACGCGCACCGGTTTCCTCCCACAGTCCAAAAACACACACACCCCATATAGAGTGTGTCTGTGTGACTCAGTGATAAATTGCCCCCCCTGTCCTGGGTCTATCTGCCCAGCGCCCGAACACACACACACACACAACCCCGCACACACACACACGGCCCTTGATGACGCACACACACACACACACACACACACACACACACCAAGTCACGTGACAGATGAGGGCCAATCGGAGGTGGACGAGTCTGTGGGACCGGCGCGAAACGAAAGCGGTGAACGGCGCCGCGTCATGGAGCAGCAGGCGAAGAGAAAGCGCCTGAGTCCCGCCGCGGGAGCCCCGCACGGCGCGCCGCTCGCCCCCGCGGAGCCGCAGCACGGACACGGAGAGCGCTACGTGGAGGGATCCATCGTCCGCGTCGCCATGAACAACTTCCTGTAAGTTTCTCTCCGTCGGCCTGACTCGGTCCAGTGTTGTCCTACTCGTTTTCACAAAAATCCCGCCCACGTCCCAACGCCATTGGCCAACGGCAAATCGCTCCCTTCGCCTATTGGCTATCGACTCGCGTTGGCCTCTCTCCTCCTGGACGTGATTGGGGTTCGAGGGAGCGAGGCGGGATTTGCGGAATATGGGTAGGGTTTTTAAAAACAGGCTGGTGGATAATATATGCAATTATGACCGCGTTATTAATAATAAATATGTAAACGCGATGTTTTATTGAACATTATTAAATAGAACGATTCATTTATTAAAAATCTGTGACTTTAAAGTGGTGGTGGATGATTGTCAGAACTGCAGTGACGTGGTGGTGGTGTTATTGTGTGTTAATCGGAGTGGATCAGACACAGCAGTGCTGCTGGAGGGCACACCTCTATACACTTACCTTACACTCTACTGTGAACCCCCATTATGGGACCATCCACCCATTATCTTCCACTTTATCCTCTATTAGGGTTCCCCATGCCCATCCAGGGGAGAACGTTTCGGGCGCTGGGCAGATACACCCAGGACAGCACTTAATCTATCACTGGGCACACACTCAAACACACACACACTCTATATGGGGCAATTTGGAGAACTCAATTGACCTTGATCCATGTTTTTGGACTGTGGGAGGAAAGCGGAGAACCCGGAGGAAACCCACACGGACACGGGGAGGACATGGAAACTCCACCCAGATTGGGATTCGAACCGGGAATCCCTAGCGCTGAGAGGAGAACATGCCAAACCACTAAGTCACCGTGCCGCCTCATTATGGGACTTATTATTTTGTCTTATTACTAGGGCTGTCTTCAACTAAGGATTTTCATAGTCGAATCTGATTCGTCAGATTTTCCCTATAGCCGACTGATAGTCGAATCAGCTAAAATCTCACCACAAGATGGCGCTATAAGTGTGATTTTTAAAAAAAATTTTTTTAAATATTTTGTTATATATTTTATATTGTTAAAGCGCACACATCATTAAAAAAAATTAACAGGAATTAGGATGATTTTATTTGACAAAAGGCTATATATAAAACGAAAACACAGACATTTCATGTAAAAACTAATGCTTAGCAGCAGCCATGGGCGCCCCCATGTGGTCAAAATGGTACATTCGACTATGAGGTTCATAGTCGACTACGGTTCTCCGAATCGAATCGTCGAATCAGCGAATATTGCAGCTCACCCCTACTTATTACACACCTCCACCTCATTGCGCCACCTTGTGGATGTAGAATCTGCGTTCTTCATCCTCTAAACCTCCATCACTGATGTCAGGACGTTGGTATCTGGATGTTTTTGGTTCTGTGTTATGGCCGCGGTGTCGGTGGGACGTGTTTTTGTGTTTTGTGTCTTAAATTGAAACCCATTTGTTTAAAAAAAACTTACCTCAGAGTTCATTTTCTTCACAGGACGTACGATAACGTCGAGGTCTTTCCTGGTCCCAACCTGAACATGATCGTCGGAGCCAATGGCACCGGCAAGTCCAGCATAGTGTGCGCCATTTGTCTCGGCCTGGCAGGGAAGACGAGCGTCCTGGGGCGAGGCGACAAGGCGAGTGGCGCCCTCCGGATTAACGGCTGTGTTTATAAAATATGATTGACGTTTGCATCGACTCATCGGCTGATGTTTGCCTTTGTGACTGTCGTAGGTTTTTTAATTTTTAATTTTATTTAAATAACATGCCGGATTAATCTCGTTGTGACGTATTGCTCAGGACAGGATTCACTGGCCCAAACAATGACAACATAAATAAACCTCGGTCACATGCTTGAATTAAAATATTAATGTGTAAATGATATGAGCGAACGTCTGAGACCAAAACTCCGGCAGGGCACGGTTTTCCTAGTATGGTAGTTGTGGCAACCGTTGTGTTGCGTGCTTATAGCAGGCTCCTGACATACGGTCCGAAGGGTTTTGTGACCTTGAGTTAAACTCGATGTTTTGCTTTCTGACCATCAGGTGGGGCTGTACGTGAAGCGGGGCTGCTCTAAAGGCTCTGTGGAGATCGAGCTGTGAGTATCGATCGGCTCGTGCGTCTCTGCACACTGCTCCGGCGTTCGCCGTAACGACGGTTCTCTCTGCCGTGTTCAGGTCCAAAGCCGCCGGAAACCTGGCCATCACCCGCGAGATTAACGTGGACAATCAGAGTGCGTGGAAAATCAACGGGAAACCCACCAGTCAGAGGAACGTGGAGGAAGCTGTGAAGGAGCTGCAGATTCAGGTCGGGAACCTGTGTCAGTTCCTGCCTCAGGTCAGTACTCTGAGAGAAAGAGAAGACCCCTGTGTGACCAGATGGGGGACAAAGACTATGTGTGGGACACCAATGCACTGCCATATATATACTGTGTATATATATATATATATATATATATATATATATATATATATATATATATATATATATATATATATATATATTATATTCATTCATTCATTATCTTCCGCTTTATCCTCTATTATGGGGTTCCCTATGCCAATCCAGGGGAGAACGTTTCGGGCGCTGGGCAGATACACCCAGGACAGGACGCCAATCTATCGCTGGGCACACACTTACTCACATAAACACACACGCATACACACTCTATACATATATATATAAAACGCTAGGGATTCCCGGTTCGAATCCCCATCTGGGTGGAGTTTCCATGTTCTCCGCGTGTCTGTGTGGGTTTCCTCTGGGTTCTCCAGTTTCCTCCCACAGTCCAAAAACATGGATCAAGTCAATTGAGTTCTCCAAATTGCCCCATATAGAGTGTGTGTGTGTGTGAGTGAGTGTGTGCCCAGCGATTGATTGGCGCCCTGTCCTGGGTGTATCTGCCCAGTGCCCGAGACTTTCTCCCCTGGATGGGCATGGGATAAAGCGGAAGATAATGAATGAATGAATATATATATATTATATATATATGAATGACCTACTTTTCTATGTGTGTGTTGGTGGGCGCGCCCTTATCATGCGTCCGCGTTCCCGATTGGTTGACACTCAAACAGCCCGCCTCTCCCCCGATAACAGACAACACAGCCGTCCAATGTCGGATTATAAAGCACGCTTAAAAACTGCAGTCTGACTTTTAATAACAATGCGGGATTCAATTTGCGTCTCAATTCGCGGGACGCGTGAAAAGTAATGAAATAGTGTGACTGTCTCGCACAAAAGCGGGACATCCGGTCCCCCTACCCCCGTGTCGCAGCAGGGGCCGTCGCAGACGGGACGATCCAGCGTTCTGCAGGATTTAAGAGTGATGGGTGGGTGTGTTTTATTTATTTTTTCGTCTTCTTGCCATTTATCAGGAGAAGGTAGGCGAGTTTTCCAAGATGACCAACATCGAGCTCCTGGAGGCGACGGAGAAGTCTGTGGGTCCTCCGGAGATGTACGAGTATCACTGCAAACTGAAGAACTGCCGCACCAAAGAGAGGGACCTGGAGGTAACCACACAACCGCACGCTGACTTTGTAGTTCCACAGTTACGGTTTGTAGTCCATCTGTCTCTCTGCATACTACATTAACATGGTTCCTTAATTATCTGAGTGCTTCTCAGACACACCGACACATATAGTGGTCGATCTGTCTCATGGTTCCTGTAGTGAAGAAAAGGGAACTAAAGAGACAAATGGTCCAAATCAGGGGTCTCAAAGTAAGAAGCAGTCTTATATTGGCCCCTCAAGGGTTAACAAAATAAGCATTAAATTTTTTTTATAAATAATAATAATAATAATCAGGCCCCTCATCGAAAACACAGCCTGGTTAGTGGCCCCCAGGTAATTTGAGTTTGAGACCCCTGGACTACAGTGTGTAATTAAAAACTACAAAGTCCATGTATATGATAACAGAGAGCTAAGAATTAGACAATAGGGGTAGAATAAAGTTCATATATAGAGTATAGTTACAACTCTTTGCCGTGTTTTCCCAAGGTCTGCTTCATAAATGCGTGTATTGAAAACAAAATCATTAATAATCATTAAAATAAACACTAATTAATAAAAAAAAACAGTATTCTGGTTTCTTTAACAATCACTGCCATCTAGTGAGCAAATTACAGAATGCAATATTAATAAATATTGAGAAAGTAATGTATATCACACATTTGATACGAATATGAAGCGCTCAGAGGTGTGTTATTGATAATGATATCACAGCTGGACAAACGGCTCAGCCAATCAGATTTAAGAAGCTCAACGACCTGTTTTATTAATAAATGCCGCGGTGGCCGACTCGTCCTTTCATTCATTCATTCATTATCTTCCGCTTCATCCTCTATTAGGGTCGCGGTGTGGTTCCCCATGCCCATCTAGGGGAGAACGTTTCAGGCGCTGGGCAGATACTCCCAGGACAGGACGCCAATCTATCACTGGGCACACACTCTCTCACACACACACACACACACACACACACACACACACTCTATTTGGGGCAATTTGGAGAACTCAATTGACTTGATCCATGTTTTTGGACTGTGGGAGGAAACCGGAGAACCCGGAGGAAGCCCACGCCGACACGGGGAGGAGATGGAAACTCCACCCAGATGGGGATTCGAACCGGGAATCCCTAGTGCTGAGAGGAGAACATGCTAAACCACTAAGCCACCGTGGCGCCCCCGATGGTTTAATATTTTATTGAAAACATTCATTCATTCATTATCTCCCACTTTATCCTCTATTAGGGTCGCGGTGCGGTTCCACATGCCCATCCAGGGGAGAACGTTTCGGGCGCTGGGCAGATAGACCCAGGACAGGGGGGCAATCCATTGCTGGGCACACACTCACTCACACAGACACACTCTATATGGGGCAATTTGGAGAACTCAATTGACTCGATCCATGTTTTTGGACTGTGGGAGGAAACCGGAGAACCCGGAGGAAACCCACGCGGACACGGGGAGGACATGGAAACTTCACCCAGATGGGGATTCGAACCGGGAATCCCTAGTGCTGAGAGGAGAACATGCTAAACCACTAAGCCACCGTGCCGCTAGCTGAAAACATATATATTTTGATTGAAATTTTTTAAAATCTAAATACAGATTACAAATCAAACTGAAGTGTAAATGGTTCGGACGTTTGGTCTTTGTGTCTTTGTGTCTTTGTTTCGGCCTCGACCTCGGCGTCAGTGTAACGCTGCTGCGTTTTGTCTCGTGACAGAATCTGTGCAAAGAAAAGACCAACTTTTTGGAGAAAGCCAGACAGAGGAACGAGCGCAACAAGGCGGACGTGGAGCGCTACCACATGAGGAGGAGACACCTGGACCGAATCCAGATGCTGGAGAAAAAGAGGCCGTGGGTGGTGAGTTCAGCTCTTAATGCAATGTGTGTAGACTTCTATTGCGCCTCCACCGTGTGGGGGTTGGTAACTCTTTTTTCATTCATTCATTCATTATCTTACGCTTTATCCTATATTAGGGTCGCGTGTGTGGGGGGGGTTCCCCATGCCCATTCAGGGGAGAACGTTTCAGGCGCTGGGCAGACACACCCAGGACAGGACGCCAATCTATCACTGGACACACACTCACTCACACAGACACACATTATATGGGGCAATTTAGAGAACTCAATTGACTTGATCCATGTTTTTTGGACTGTGGGAGGAAACCGGAGAACCCGGAGGAAACCCATGCGGAGAACATGGAAACTCCACCCAGATGGGGATTCGAACCGGGAATCCCTAGCGCTGAGAGGAGAACATGCTAAACCACTAAGCCACCGTGCCGCCTTGTTTAAGACACAATGTGTTCATAAGCGTTGTATTAATTCACATATCATTCATTCATTCATTATCTTCAGCTTTGTCCTCTATTAGGGTCGCGGTGGGGGGGGGGGTTCCCCATGCCCATTCAGGGGAACGTCTCGGGCGCTGGGCAGATAGACCCAGGACAGGACGCCAATCCATCGCTGGGCACACACTCACTCACACAGACACATACACACATTATATGGGGCAATTTGGAGAACTCAATTGACTTGATCCATGTTTTTTGGACTGTGGGAGGAAACCGGAGAACCTGGAGGAAACCCACGCGGACACGGGGAGGACATGGAAACTCCACCCAGATGGGGATTCGAAACGGGAATCCCTAGCGCTGAGAGGAAAACATGCCATGCCACCATGCCACCATAATTCTTTTTTTTTTTTTTTTTTTTTTTTTTTTTTTTTTTTTTTTTTTTTTTTTTTTTCAGGAGTACGAGACGACCCGTAACGAGCTGGAGGAGGTGAAGAAGGTGAGGGAGGAGATGAAGAGGAAGGTGAAGTCGCTTAAGGAAACTCAGGCTCCCCTGCTGAGGAAAATCCAGAGCATAGAGACGCAGCTGCAGCCCATCGAGAACCAGATGAAGGAGAAGGTCTGCAGAACCTACATCTCCATCATGACACATCGGCGCAGGGTCCTCCTCCTCCTCCTCCTCCTCCTCCTCCTCCTCCTCCTCCTCCTCCTCCTCACCTGATCTCTCCTCTTTACAGACCAGCAAAATCAGGGAGGCGTCGCAGAGATGTAAAGACAAGCAGGACCAACTGGACTGGAAGTATAAGGAGGTACGGACCTCGGAGAACGTTATAATGCCGGCCGTGCTGTGAGTCTGATGATGATGATGTCATCGGCCCGACGGTTGCCCCGTGGTGTCGTTACTCCGCCGAACCGCCTGCTTTGTGGGGCAGACGAGCTCATTTGCATACGGATGATGCTCTGTAAATGCTTTCTCGTGACCCATTTGCATGCTTTTGAATACGAACCCGAAATGCACGGCGCACGGCGGGTGGACGTGTCTCAACATCTCATATCAACATCTGTGTGTTCTGTCCGAGACGGAACCGTAGAATCGGAGGAGAACATGTTCTAGTACGTGGTGCTCATTTGGTTCTAGCGTGTTCTGTTTAACCGGCTGTGTGAGGATGTCGTAACCATGCCAACGGATTAAATATCCATCCATCCATTATCTTCAGCTTTATTACTATACCTCTACTAGGGTCGTGGGGGGGGGGGTTCTCCATGCCCATCCAGGGGAGAACGTTTCGGGCACTGGGCAGATATACCCAGGACAGGGCGCCAATCTATCACTGGACACACACTCACTCACATACACACACACACTCTATATGGGGCAATTTGGAGAATTCAATTGACCTTGAATCCATATTTTTGGACTGTGGGAGGAAACCGGAGAACCCGGAGGAAACCCATGCGGACATGGGGAGGACATGGAAACTCCACCCAGATCGTAATTCGAACCTGAGAGGGTTCCCCATGCACATCCAGGGGAGAACGTTTCGGTTCCTGGGCAGATACACCCAGGACAGGACGCCAATCTATCACTGGACACACACTCACTCACTCACACACACAGTCTATATGGGGCAATTTGGAGAACTCAATTGACCTTGAATCCATATTTTTGGACTGTGGGAGGAAACCAGAGAACCCGGAGGAAACCCATGCAGACATGGGGAGGACATGGAAACTCCACCCAGATCGTAATTCAAACCTGAGAGGGTTCCCCATGCCCATCCAGGGGAGAACGTTTTGGTTCCTGGGTAGATACACCCAGGACAGGACGCCAATCTATCACTGGGCACACACTTACTCACACACACTCTATATGGGGCAATTTGGAGAACTCAATTGACCTTGATCCATGTTTTTGGACTGTGGGAGGAAACCGGAGAACCAGGAAGAAACCTATGCAGACACGGGGAGGACATGGAAACTCCACCCAGATCGTAATTCGAACCTGAGAGGGTTCCCCATGCCCATCCAGGGGAGAACGTTTCAGGCGCTGGGCAGATACATCCAGGACGGGGGCCAATCTATCACTGAGTACACATTTACTCACACACACACTCTATATGGGGCAATTTGGAGAACTCAATTGACCTTGATCCATGTTTTTGGACTGTGGGAGGAAACCGGAGAACCCGGAGGAAACCCATGCGGACACGGGGAGGACATGGAAACTCCACCCAGATCGTAATTCGAACCTGAGAGGGTTCCCCATGCCCATCCAGGGGAGAACGTTTTGGTTCCTGGGTAGATACATCCAGGACAGGACGCCAATCTATCACTGGGCACACACTCACTCACATACACACACCCTATATGGGGCAATTTGGAGGACACAATTGACTTGATCCATGTTTTTGGACTGTGGGAGGAAACCGGAGAACCCGGAGGAAACCCACACTGACACGGGGAGATTGGGGTTCGAACCGGGAATCCCCAGTGCTGAGAGGAGAACATGCTAAAGCACTAAGCCACGCCGCCGCCCTCATTTATTTATTCATTAATTAATTGAATGTTCTGTTTTTCTGCAGATCGATAAAATCAAGCAGGACCTGAGTCTGAAGCGCACCGAGGAGGTGGACCGGCAGAAGAGAATCGAGAACACGCGCCGGATGATCCAGGACCTGCAGGTGGAGCTGGACCGCATGGGCGACCAGGAGGACGTCACCCCCCGGATGGAGGCGGTGAACTCGGAGCTCCGGAGCATCCAGGAGGAGAAGGCACGGCTGGAGGGGGAGCGGCAGGACCTCCGGCGGGACAAAGACGAAGCCGCCGGCGAGCTGAGACGTACGACCTCCGTCTGCGCCGATATTCAGCTGTTTGTAGGAACATCAGAGGAAATTCGTTTGGACGGGCGTCTGAGGGGACGCTGGCCCACAGTCGGTGTTCTCATTCGTCCCAAAGATGTTCGATAGGGTTGGGGTCAGGACTCAGTTCCTCCACCGCAAACTCACCCAACCACAGGGGACACAGTCATCCAGGAGGACGGCTGGTCTGGGCAGATACACCCAGGACAGGGGGGCAATCTATCACTGGACACACTCACTCACACACACACACTCTATATGGGGCAATTTGGAGAATTCATTCATTCATTATCTCCCGCTTTATCCTCTATTAGGGTCGCGGTGGGGTTCCCCATGCCCATCCAGGGGAGAACGTCTCGGGCGCTGGGCAGATACACCCAGGACAGGGCGCCAATCCATCGCTGGGCACACACTCACACACACAGACACACTCTGGCAATTTTGAGAATTCAATTGACCTTAAATCCATGTTTTTGGACTCATTCATTCATCATCTTTCGCTTTATCCTCTATTAGGGTCGCGTTTCGGGCGCTGGGCAGATACACCCAGGACAGGGGGCAATCTATCACTGTACTCACACACACACACACACTCACTCACACAGACACACTCTATATGGGGCAATTTGGAGAACTCAATTGACCTTGATCCATGTTTTTGGACTGTGGGAGAAAACCAGAGAACCTGGAGGAAACCCACGCGGACAAGGGGAGAACACGCAAACTCCACCCAGATGGGCATTCAAACCAGGAATCCCTAGCTCTGAGAGGGGAACATGCTAAACCACTAAGCCACTGTGGTGCCACCCTGTGGTAACAGAATGCCGTTAACGAGCGACGTTCGTTTATAAAAACCCGGGTTAATTGGGACAAACTCCAGCGAACGAACCCGTTTTAAAATGGCACACTGAGTGAACTCCTGATTTGACTCCTGATTTGACTCCTTGTTTGATTCGGCTCCCGGCAGGTCTACAGAATCGACTCAGCAGCCTGGAGGACATGATGAACAGGAAGGAGGAGAAGCTGCGCACCCGTTTCCAGGAGACGCACACGGCGCTGCTTTGGTTCCGCAAGAACCGCGCCCTGTTCGACGGGAACGTCCACGAGCCCATGATGCTGGTGGTACGAGACCATACCATACCCTACCATGGGGTGTGTCCCTCAGGGGTGTGCGTGCGGCCCCTGACGGCTGTCCTTCTGTTCCTCAGATCAACGTCCGAGATCCGCGTCACGCCAAATACATCGAGAGCCACGTTCCGATCAACGACCTGCGCGCCTTCGTCTTTGAGAAGCAGAAGGACATGGAGAGGTTCATGACGGAGGTGAGGTGGGCGGGTGGGCGGGTGGGCGGGCGGGTGGAGGTGCTGCCGCTGGGTGGTGGAGCGGGAGCTAACGTGTTGGTGTTGTCAGGTGCGGGACGTGCAGCGGCTGCGTGTGAACAGCGTGATCGCGCCCGCCGTCTCGTGTGCGAGCAGACCGCCGCCGCGGCCCATCGACGCGCTGAAGTATGGACGCTCACGACGCTGAGGAACACGTTCTCAAAGACGACAGGACGCGGGTTAATGTGTGTGTGTGTGTGTGTGTGTGTCCCGCAGACGATTCGGGTTCTTTTCGTACCTCCGGGAGCTGTTCGACGCCCCAGACGAGGTCATGAGTTACCTCTGCTATCAGTACAAGGTCAACGAAGTACCTGTTGGAACCGACAGAACCAAGAACATGATCGAGATGGTGTGTACACACACTCACACTCTCTGTCTCCGTCTTCTCTGATGATCATGGGCGAAGCAGGAGTTGTTAGGGTGGTGGACTGACGTGGTGGTGCAGGTGTGCGGACACCCTGCAGTGACATCCATCATCATCCATCACCAATCAATCAATTATCATTATCATCAATCATCAATCAATCATCCATCATCATCAATCAATTAATTATCATTATCATCATCAATCAATTGTCATCATTATCATCAATCAATCATTATCATCAATCAATCAATTATCATCATCAATCATCATCATCAATCAATCATTATCATTAATCATCATCATTATCATCATCAATCAATCAATTATCATCATCAATCAATCAATTATCATCATCAATCATCAATCAATCATCATCATTCATCATCAATCAATCAATTATCATCATCAATCATCAATCAATCATCCATCATCATCAATCAATCATTATCATCAATCATCATCAATCAATCAATTATCATCATCAATCAATCATCCATCATCATCAATCAATTATCATTATCATCATCATCTTCAATCATCATCATTATCATCATCCATCATCAATCAATCAATTATCATTATCATCTTCAATCATCATCATTATCATCATCCATCATCAATCAATCAATTATCATTATCATCATCAATCAATCATCCATCATCATCAATCAATCAATTATCATTATCATCATCAATCAATCATCCATCATCATCAATCAATCAATTATCATTATCATCATCAATCAATCATCCATCATCATCAATCAATCAATTATCATTATCATCATCAATCAATCATCATCATCAATCAATTGGCATCATTATCATCAATCAATCATTATCATCATCAATCAATCATCCATCATCATCAATCAATCAATTATCATTATCATCATCAATCAATCATCATCATCAATCAATTGGCATCATTATCATCATCAATCAATCATCATCATCAATCAATCATTATCATCAATCATCATTATCATCATCATCAATCATCAATCAATCGTCATTATCATCATCATCAATCATCAATCAATCGTCATTATCATCATCATCAATCGTCATTATCATCATCATCAATCGTCATTATCATCATCATCAATCAATCATTATCATCATCAATCAATCATCATCATCATCATCATTATCATCATCATCAATCAATCATTATCATCATCAATCATCATTATCATCATCATCAATCATCATTATCATCATCATCAATCATCATTATCATCATCAT
>JAFMOC010000748.1:0-5000 GCA_019802505.1 Corydoras sp. C115 | reverse complement strand
GCTGAGCCGTTCGTCCGGCTGTGACATCATCGACAATGTCATTCGTATCGATGCGTGATGTACATTATTTTAAATCCTATAATACATAATTAACATTAAAAAAATAAAATACAGATTAATATAAACAGATCTGCACTGTTTTTATAAACTGTGTTCTGTAATTTGGCCACTAGGTGGCTGTATTTGTTAGAGAAACCTAGAATCCTGTTACTCAACGCTCAGCGTTCACTTAAAAAAAAAAAACGGACTAGATGACATCATCACAGATCAGATTATTAACGAACGCATTTCTGATCAAAGCTTATTGTTTTTTATTAGTTTGTTTGTAAATGTTTTATAAAAACAATCGGAGCCTCGAGGTCGTGCATTATTGTGAATAAATCACGTAAAGAGTGGAATAACACCTCCTTTAAAGTGATCTATTCAGAATGAAGCCACGCCCTCTCGAACCTTTCTGCTTTATTAATATGAATGAATTTAAAAAAACGTGTTTCTAAAGATTAACAAAAAATATTTACATTAAATATTTATATTAAAAATATTCTCAATAACAAAACATTAAATCGTTTTGGGCGGCACGGTGGCTTAGTGGTTTAGCATGTTCTCCTCTCAGCACTAGGGATTCCCGGTTCGAATCCCCATCTGGGTGGAGTTTCCATGTCCTCCCCATGTCCGCGTGGGTTTCCTCTGGGTTCTCCGGTTTCCTCCCACAGTCCAAAAACATGGATCAAGTCAATTGAGTTCTCTAAATTGCCCCATATAGAGTGTGTATGTGTGAGTGAGTGTGTATCCAGCGATAGATTGCCCCCCTTTCCTGGGTGTATCTGGCCAGCGCCCGAGACGTTCTCCCCTGGATGGGCATGGGGAACCCCCCCGCAACCCTATTAGAGGATAAAGAGTGTGTGTCTGTGTGGGTTTCCTCCGGGTTCTCCGGTTTCCTCCCACAGTCCAAAAAAACAGGGATCAAGTCAAGTGAGTTCTCCAAATTGCCCCATATAGAGTGTGTCTGTGTGAGTGAGTGTGTGTGTCCAGTGATGGATTGGCGCCCTGTCCTGGGTGTATCTGCCCAGCGCCCGAAACGTTCTCCCCTGGATGGGCATGGGGAACCCCCCCCCCCCACCCTAATAGAGGATAAAGCGAGAGATAATGGATGAATGAATGAATGAATAAATCGTTTTGTGAAAATCCTAAAGTAAAAAAAACAAAAACGATGTGTCCCTTAAAGTTCAAAGTAAAAAAAAAAAGATCAAAGTAAACAGACAGATGTTCTGCACGTAGAACTTTATTATTTTTTCTGTGAGTTACATCATTTGATTTAAAGTTCCGACGTCGTACGTATTTTCCGTATAAAACGTGGTCGCAGAGACGTTGTCGCCGTTACGCTGACCCACCTGTAACATTTTCAATGGCGAGGGCGCGAACGTTCTCGTCCGTACGTGGAGGTGGTGAGTGTGGACGGTCACCGACCCGTGCGCTCGGTTCCGCAGGAGTACGATAAGTACGGCATCCGCATCATGGTCCAGTTCCGCAGCAACACCAAGCTCCACGAGCTGACGCCCCACCACCAGAGCGGCGGCGAGCGCAGCGTCTCCACCATGCTGTACCTCATGGCCCTGCAGGAGCTGAACCGCTGCCCGTTCCGCGTGGTGGACGAGATCAACCAGGTGCGTCCTCGCTCGGAACGTCGTTCGCGGGACGTCCGGCTCTCGGTGCATGACCGGCGGCCTCACCGGCTCTGCTTGCCGTCCTCAGGGCATGGACCCGGTCAACGAGCGCAGGGTCTTCGACATCGTGGTGAAGACGGCCTGCAGTGGACGGACCTCGCAGTACTTCTTCATCACCCCGAAGGTAGTAAAGCCGCCCCCTGGTGGTCATGCCTTGTTCTGCGGCCTAGATTTAGTACTGAATATAGAAGAAGAAATAAATAAAACATCCATACGGTTCTAAACACGGGTGGCACGGTGGCTTAGTGGTTTGGCATGTTCTCCTCTCAGCGCTGGGGATTCCCGGTTCGAATCCCCATCTGGGTGGAGTTTCCATGTCCTCCCCGTGTCCGCGTGGGTTTCCTCCGGGTTCTCCGGTTTCCTCCCACAGTCCAATAACATGGATCAAGTCAATTGAGTTCTCCAAATTGCCCCATATAGAGTGTGTCTGTGTGAGTGAGTGTGTGTCCAGAGATGGATTGGTGTCCTGTCCTGGGTGTATCTGCCCAGCGCCCGAAACATTCTCCCCTGGATGGGCATGGGGAACCCCCCCCCCAGCGACCCTAATAGAGGACAAAGCGTAAGGTAATGGCTGGATGGACGGTTCTAAACATACACACCACAGAACCTGATGGAGGTCATGTTCTTAGAAACCTTGTCCATGTTTGCTGTTTAAGATCCTAAATGTTTGAATTCACAGTGGCTTAGTGGTTTGGCATGTTCTCCTCTCAGCACTAGGGATTCCCGGTTCGAATCCCCATCTGGGTGGAGTTTCCATCTTCTCCCCGTGTCCGTGTGGGTTTCCTCCGGGTTCTCCGGTTTCCTCCCAAAGTCCAAAAAACATGGATCAAGTCAATTGAGTTCTCCAAATTGCCCCATATAGAGTGTGTGTGTGTGAGTGAGTGTGAGCTCAGCGATAGATTGCCCCCCTGCCCTGGGTGTATCTGCCCGGCGCCCGAAAACATTCTCCTCTGGATGGGCATGGGGAACCCCCCCCCTCCGCGACCCTAATAGAGGATGAAGCAGGAGATAATGATGAATGAATGAATGTTTGAATTCGGTCGCGCCGCCCTCTGTAGGTGATGGTCTGTAAATGCGTGTCTCGTCTCCGCCGCAGCTGCTGCAGAACCTGAACTACGGCGAGCAGATGACCGTGCTGTGCGTTCACAACGGCCCCCACATGCTGCCCCCGCAGAGGTGGAACACAGAGGCCTTCATCAGACGGGCCAAGCGCAGGGGCCACACATGAGGCCCACGGACCACGATCACTATGACGACCACGACGACCACAATGATGATGTCATAACTCGGGTGTGGCTGCTCGACGGGTTGTCTTTGTAAATGTTTTATTTCCACCGCATTGTCGATAAAATGTCATTTATTAATTAATAAAGTTGATCAGGATACTTTTCTCAAAAGTATGTTTTACTGAGAGATCCTCGAACCCGAACCCTGTGTGTGTGTGTGTGTGTGTGTGTACAGTGGGGGGGTTTATCAGAGACACCTGACCCTCTGAGGTTAGAGCTTCAGTGTGGAACGTGCTGCACTCTGGAACACCACCCCCCTCCATTCTTTGTGGTTGGTAACATTTGATATTCAAATCACATTCCGCTCACACGATCCATCCAATAGAACATCGTTTATTAGTCTGTAATCTATGACGTCACAACACGCAACAAGGTTCTGGGTTCGAGTCCCAACAGTGAGTGTGTAGAATTCCGGGTTCTTCCTCACGTTCCAGAGTCGAAGCTTCCAAACATTCATTCATTATCTCCTGCTTCATCCTCTATTGGGGTCGGAGGGGGGGTTCCCCATGCCCATCCAGGGGAGAACGTTTCGGGCGCCGGGCAGATACACCCAGGGCAGGGGGGCAATCTATCACTGGACACACACTCACTCAGACACACTCTATATGGGGCAATTTGGAGAAATCAATTGACTTGATCCATGTTTTTGGACTGTGGGAGGAAACCAGAGAACCCGAAGGAAACCCACGCAGACACTGGGAGAACATGGAAACTCCACCCAGATGGGGATTCGAACCGGGAATCACCAACGCTGAGAGGAGAACATGCTAAACCACTAAGCCACAGTGCCGCTGCTTCTAAACATGTTTACATTAAAAGGTATTCTGATAGGGGGTTGCACAGTGGTTTAGCATGTTCTCCTCTCAGCATTAGGGATTCCCGGTTCGAAACCCAATCTGGGTGGAGTTTCCATGTCCTCCCCATGTCCGTGTGGGTTTCCTCCGGGTTCTCCGTTTTCCTCCCAGAGTCCAATTGACCTTGATCCATGTTTTTGAAGACTCCAAATTGCCCAATATAGAGTGTGTGCCCAGCGATAGATTGGCATCCTGTCCTGGGTCTATCTGCCCAGCGCCCGAGACGTTCTCCCCTGGATGGACATGGGGAACCCCCCCCCCCGCGACCCTAATAGAGGATAAAGCTGAAGATGATGGATGGATGTTGGTTCTGTTAAAGTCCCTGTAACATTCTCAGACCTGCTGTATGATGATGTATTGTGAACACTGCACACGGTCAGCATGGTCACTGACCTCCACCACCCTAATGACCCGTGCGTGTGTGTGTGGTCCTGATTGGACGGTGAAGCCCTGCAGTCCAGTCAGAGGGTGCAGTAAACGTGGCAGTCGATCTCTGTACATAATTTTATTTACATGACGGGATGTGACGTGGTTTACAGGGTGGACGCTCAGCACGTATAATAAATAGAATGAAGGCTCATCGTACAAACTAATAAAACTTAAAACCCGGAACCGGACTCCCCGCCCGTCGCGCCGCAGCGGGGCGACCCCCCAACACCACGCCACACGTGTCCGAACCCGTGCCACCGGCCCCCTGCCTCCCGACGTGAACCGGAGAACCGGCGGCGGTAACGGAACGGGCCGCCGGTCAAAACGGTGAGACTCCCGACTTTAAAACCGAAAGCGTGACCTCCCCCCCCCCCCGAACGAAACCCCGAACGCGGGGACGAGATCCGTGACCCGTCAGAAAGCGTCGGAACGGAGGAGCGCCCGGCCGAAGAAGCCGAGCTAATGCTGTGAGGGCTAACTCTAGCGTGTGGGGCGCCCCCGTCAGGCTAGAAGAACACGAGCGGCCGTTTCGTTTCTCCTGCTCTGCGCTACATGAGCCAGCCATGCGCTCGAGTCGGGGCGGGCACCGGCGCCTGCGGTCACCGCGAAGGTGCGCCTGCCGGCCGGCCCAGATCCTCCCCAAAGACAGAACACGCCCCCCCCCCCATCCACCCCAACACACACACACACACACACACTCGCCTTTA
>JAFMOC010000747.1:277500-288606 GCA_019802505.1 Corydoras sp. C115 | reverse complement strand
CTGAGGCGTGGCCCTCGTCCCTCACACGGATGTTAAATAAGGCTCAGAGGAAACGAGGCGAGTGTTATTGGATTCCTCTTTAATCCGCTGAGACTGACACCTGAAAGCTTCACGAACGAGTTCATTCTGGCTGAGGGGAAGTTATGACTTGGTGGGAAATCATTTTCGATGCGTTCCAAAAAAGCTGCTGAGGTTGTTTTTGGCAACCGTGAACCTGTATTATACAGACAGGGACAGGCTGTGACATCACGTGACATCATCGACCTTTTATTAAGAGCAGGCTGTTTTTGATTACGTCAATGCTTTAAAAGAAGAGGTGAATACAATTCATCCATCCATTATCTCTATTCCATCCCAATAGAGAATATCCATTTATTCTCTATTGGGGTCATGGGGGGGGGTTCCCCATGCCCAACCAGGGGAGAACGTCTCGGGCGCTGGGCAGATACATCCAGGACAGGACGCCAATCTATCACTGGGCACACTCACTCAAACAGGCAATTTAGAACAATCAATTTACTGTACCTTAAATCAGTGCCTCTCAATTATTTTCTGTTAAGCCCCCCCTAGGAAGAAGAAAACGTTTTGCGCCCCCGTACATGACAAAATGGGATGAAAAAGTATTTTTACACGCCCACTGTAGTATCATTTGTCTATAAATTTGTTATAAGTTCACCTCATTTATAACAATGTCTCCTTATTAACAATAAAGAAAACAAAAAAGAATGAAATATAGATCGACTTAAAACAAAAAAACCTTTGTTTTAAGAAACGAATGAAATCCTTATTTAAACTAGAAACATTTTTGAACTGCCTGGCATTTGATACTGAAAAAATTGAGAAAATAAATGAAATAAAATCAATAAATAATAATAAATTCAAATACATCAGCAACATTAATTCAGGAGCTCAATTTATTAACACTTTAACTTACAAAACAAAAATGAATACAACATTTTGTGCTGTTTTTTTTTTTTTTTTTATCAAAATGTGGAAGTCAGGACTAATGTCTACAACGTGCCCGTTCTGCAGCGCAGAAGACATACCGCTCTTTCTTCGTCTCCCACCTTCGTTACCGTGAAACCAAGCGCTACATAGACTTTCCTCGTTTTAGTTTTCGGTTGACTTTTGTTGCTCTCATTATCTTCGTCTCTCTCCGCCGTCCCTGTTAAATATTTCTCCATGTTGTATTTTGAGGGTTTGTTCAGTACACTTAATATCACTTGCTCTGTGATTTCTTGTTATGCGCCTGCACTGGGCGCGCCCCACTATTTGAGAAGCACTGCCTTAAATCAATGTTTTTGGACTGTGGGAGGAAACCAGAGAACCCGGAGTAAACCCACGTGGACATAGGGAGAATAAAATGTCTGGTTCTTGATTTTGTATAAGAGGTGAATGGAAAAACGATGGTTCTTTACATCCATCCATCCATCCATTATCTACTGCTTTATCCTCTATTAGGGTCGCGGGGGGGGGGGGGGTTCCCCATGCCCATCCAGGGGAGAACGTTTCAGGCGCTGGGCAGATACACCCAGGACAGGGCGCCAATCTATCGCTGGGCACACACTCACTCACACAGACACACTCTATATGGGGCAATTCGGAGCCTTCAGTTGACCTTGATCCATGTTTTTGGACTGTGGAAGGAAACCGGAGAACCCGGAGGAAACCCACGAGGACACGGAGACACGTGGAGAGCTCCACCCAGATTGGGATTCAAACCTGGATCCTGAGCGCTGAGAGGAGAACATACTAACCACTAAGCACATATAAAATATATATATATCACATATCTATATACTATATAATTCAGAATCGCACATAGAAATCCGGACACGGGGAGAACATGGAAACTCCACCCAGGTTGGGCTTCGAACCAGGATTCCCTAACACTGAGAGGAGAACATGCTAACCACTAAGCCACCGTGCCGCCCTGGTTCTTTACAGAGAACCTTTATTAAATGCGGGGGTTTTTGTAGGTACAGTGTTCTGTAGCTGTTTGTGATCCACTTTCCCATGACTCTTGCTTGAAAATGAAACCTTACAGAAACCACAAAGCAATCTTCAAAAGAAGAGCCGCATCAGCGAGAAGCGTGGGCTTTTACACCTTCACCAGCAAGTCGCAGCGTTTGTTCATCACAGCTGAGTGCCGATCACGTGACGAGTTTATTATAAAACACCAGAATTTAAAGCATGATGAGCTAGATCATCCTGAAGGGAGTTTGCATCTTGGGATTGAGGTTAAGGTGCAGGTGGTGTACTAGAAGGCTGTATGTGTGGTAAACCAAACCTCCTCCCACACCGTCTGCACACCACCAATGATGCAGCCGCAGGCTACGAGGCAGAGCCGGTGGTGTGTTTCCTCTCAGCTCAGAGTAAATAACGGGGGCAGTTATTAAAGAGCCGGAGGAAAGTGAAATTCAGACGTGGGGAATATTTGCATTAGAGACTGTTTTGTTTTAAGTACCATCCACCAAGCTATATATTTGAGAGAGACTATATAAGGGTAGGGTGGCTTAGTGGTTAGCATGTTCTCCTCTCAGCGCTAGGGATTCCTGGTTCGAATCCCAATCTGGGTGGAGTTTCCATGTTCTCCCCGTGTCCACATATGTTTCCTCCGGGTTCTCCGGTTTCCTTCCAGTCCAAAAACATGGATTATATCATCTGAATTCTCCAAATTGCCCCATATAGAGTGTGTCTGTGTGAGTGAGTGAGTGCCCAGTGATAGATTGGTTCTACGGTTTCCTCCCATTGTCCTAAAACATGGATTTGAGGTCAATTGAATGTTCTAAATTGCCCCATATAGCGTGTGTGTGTGTGTGTGTGCCCAGTGATGGATTGGCGCCCTTTCCTGGGTGTATCTGCGCAGCGCCCGAAACGTTCTCCCCTGGATGGTCATGGAGAACCCTCCCGCATCCCTAATAGAGGATTAAGTGGAAGATAATAGATGGATGAGGGTGGCATGGTGGTTTAGTGGTTAACATGTTCTCCTCTCAGCGCTAGGGATTCCAGGTTCGAATCCCAATCTGAGTGGAGTTTCCATGTTCTCCCCGTGTCCGCGTGGGTTTCCTCCGGGTTCTCCGGTTTCCTCCCACAGTCCAAAAACATGGATCAAGGTCAATTGGATCCTCTAAACTGTCTCTATATATTCTGTGTGTGTTTGTGTGAGTGAGTGTCGGGTTGATGTGCAGGATTCTGACAGGTTGCAACAGAGAAATGGGATGGACATTATACAAAGGTGTGTGTGTGCGTGCGTGTGTGCGTGTGTGCGTGCGTGCGTGCGTGCGTGCGTGTGTGTGTGTGTGTGCGTGTGCGCGTGTGTGTGTGTGTGTGTGCGTGCTCGAGGATAAGTCCCCCACTGAGTCGTGGTCCTCACAAAGTTTCTTCCTTCCAAAGTTTTTTCTTGCCACTGTCACTTCGGCTTGCCCCACCTAGCAGCGCCTCTACACACACACACACATACACACACACACACACACACACGTCACCAAATGAAGGACTGTGGATAACCATGTCTCACACACACTGTCATTATTATTATAATTTATTAGTATTTAATGTGTGTGTGTGTGTGTGTGTGTGTGTGTATATGTACTGTGTGTGTGTATATATATATATATATATATATATATATATATATATATATATATATATGTATATATATATATATATATGTATATATATATATATATATACTTTGCTTTGGCAATACAAATATCATTATTTGTGATGCCAATAAAGAAAAGATCACACACACAACACACACACAAAAAGTGTGTGTGTGTTGTGTGTGTGATCTTTTCTTGCAGGAGAAACAATAGTGGTACAAGTTTAAAATTAACACCATGTGAGGAGAAACACATAGAGGTGTTGAACAAAAACGCTTTGGTGGCTGTTACACAGTACATAATCTCACTGTTAGAGGCAGTTACACACACATACACACACACACACACACACACACACACACACACAGTTAAATAAAAAGGCCATCGATCAGTAATAGATAAGAATGAGATTATACCAGTTGATGCTGTAAAATCAAATCTGATGGCTTGTTTGCTTGGTTTTCTTATTGTTATCACAAAACCCTTATCTTTATTAATAATTGTAGTGTAATGCGATGTAGCACCGTTATAATTATTCGATTATTTATGTTTAAGGCTTCATAAACCCTTTCTGCACTCATTCAAACCCTTCATATGCTGTTAAACACTTTCTAAACTCGTAACACCTATGGAAATTTAGCAAGGTGTATTGCACAAAATGAATTTTATATAATATATATATATATATATGTAATAATATAATAATATAATAGAATTATATATATTAAGAAAATAAACCTGCAATACAGTGAAGCCACAAGAAATAATCCGTGGTATGCTCCATATGCTGAGGTGGAGATCCCTGTAGTAGAGGTCAATACCACGGTATGATCCGAACCTAGGGCTGCAACTTAACGATTATTTTGATAATCATTTGGTCATTTACATTACATTTGGTCATTTAGCCGACGCTTTTATCCAAAGCGACTTACAAGGTGAGCACAGGGTTAATCACAACATCCCTGGAGCAATGAGGATTAAGGGTCTTGCTCAAGGACCCACATTGGTAACTTCAGTGGACCTGGGATTTGAACCCCCAACCTTCAGATTGACAGCCCAACGCCCTAACCACTTAGCTACCGCGCCCCGGTCGATTATTTTTCTGGTTAATCGATGAATCGGATAAAAAGAAAATAAAAAAATGTCTTTATTAAACAGGTCAATAAATTTCTGATTTTATTTACAGTATGAGTTTAAGGCATTCAGGTAGCCCAAAGAGCAATAAAAATATTGTAGTGATTCACTCTGCCGTTCAGCTCCTTCATAGTCATCGTGACTCCAACATGTTTAGTTTCAGGTGGTGGATCATCACCGTGGTGCTCCGTGCAGGTCAAATCATTATTGCAGAGCTTGTATGTTACGTTCTTTATTTGTGTGAAGCGTGAAGTGCTCCCATAGTTTTGATGATTTAAGCCGAATCTTTAAATCATCTGTTTTTCATGTTTCATTTGTAGAGTTTATTCAACTTTGTTAAACTTGTTTCGCAGATTCCACCTCCGCTCCGCCTCGTTCCGTTCAACCCGCTCTTATTGTATTTTTTCAGCGCTGCAGGTGACATTGCGAGTAACACAACAAATCCATCCATCCATTATCTTCCGCTTTATCCTCTATTAGGGTCGCGGTGGGGTTCCCCATGCCCATCCAGGGGAGAACGTCTCGGGCAGATAGACCCAGGACAGGGCGCCAATCCATCGCTGGGCACACACTCACTCACACAGACACACTCTATATGGGGCAATTTGGAGAATTCACTTGACCTTGAGCCATGTTTTTGGACTGTGGGAGGAAACCGGAGAACCCGGAGGAAACCTACGCGGACACGGGGAGAACATGGAAACTCGACCTAGATTGGGATTCGAACCGGGAATCCCTAGCACTGAGAGGAGAACATGCCAACCACTAAGCCACTGTGCCGCAACACAACGAATCGATATTGAAATTCATTGTCGACACGTTTCATAATCGATTTTTAGTTGTTTAGCCCTATCCAAGCTGTGAATTTTGTGCATCATTGCACTAGGGGTGAGCTGCAACATTCGCTGATTCGACGATTCGATTCGGAGAACCGTAGTCGACTATGAACCTCATAGTCAAATGTACCATTTTGACCACATGGGGGTGCCCATGGCTGCTGCTAAGCATTAGTTTTTACATGAAACGTCTTTGTTTTCGTTATATATATAGCCTTTTGTCAAATAAAATCATCCTAATTTCTGTTAATATTTTTTTTAAATGATGTGTGCGCTTTAACCCATTTACGGTGCTCTAGAAAAACAAGTAAAATATAAAAATATATATATTTTTAAAAACCACGCTTATAGTGCCATCTTGTGGTGAAGTTTGAACTGATTCGACTATCAGTCGACTATAGGGAAAATCTGACGAATCAGATTCGACTATGAAAATCCTTAGTTGAAGACACCCCTACATTACACCCCCTAAACAGAAGGAGTGTAAAAATATGTAGTGCATGTGTCGTCAGAGTTTGGAAATGTAATGAATGGAGGGTCAGGGTGGAAAAAATTAATTCAGGATAATCGATGTGGTCATAGTCTAATTTGTTTCATCGTTGGTCTCATGACCGTGATGTCCCGGTGTCCCTGAAGGTTTATCCATCCGTTATCTTCCACTTTGTCCTCTATTAGGGTCGCGGGGGGGGTTCTCCATTCCCATCCAGGGAGAACGTTTCAGGCGCTGGGCAGATACACCCAGGACAGGACGCCAATCTTTCACTGGGCACACACTCACTCCTTAAATCCATGTTTTTGGACTGTGGGAGGAAACCGGAGAACCCGGAGGAAACCCACGTGGACGCGGGGAGAATAAAATATCTGGTTCTTAATTTTGTATAAGAGGTGAATGGAAAAACGATGGTTCTTTACATCCATCCATCCATCCATCCATTATCTTCCACATTATCCTCTACTAGGGTTGCGGGGGGGTTCCCCATGCCCATCCAGGGGAGAACGTTTCGGGCGCTGGGCAGATACACCCAGGACAGGACGCCAATCTTTCACTGGGCACACACTCACTCACACAGATACACTCTATATGGGGAAATTTGTAGCATTCAATCGACCTTGATCCATGTTTTTGGACTGTGGGAGGAAACCGGAGAACCGGGGGAAACCCACATGAACACGGGGAGAACATGGAAACTCCACCCAGATTGGTATTTGAACCGGGAATCCCTAGCACTGAGAGGAGAACATGCTAACCACTTAGCCACCCTGCAATACAATGATGCTTTAATATACAATATAATATTTTACATTATAAAGTACAGATTAATAGAAACCGCAAGTCGATTCTGGATGAGCACTGAGTCTGTCGCGGCTGGTTTTATAAACTGTGCTCTGTAGTTTGGCCACTAGATGGCATTTTTTGATCATTAGAGAACCTGAAAAGCGTTTATGAATGAAACATTGGTTGTTGTTTTTTTCTTTATAGTGTGTTTGTAACCATTTTATAAAAACAATAAGGCACTCGAGGTTGTGTATTATTGTGAATAAACCACAGGAATGATGTGTAACAGCTTCCCGTGATTTATTCATAATAATGCACGTCCTCTCGTGCCTTATTGCTTAAAACCTATAAAATGTTCCCAGTTGTTGAAGAATAATCAGTCATTTTCACATAAAGACATTTAAATCCTCTGCTTCAGATGTAATTGCTTTTTCATATCGCAATAAAAGCCCTCAACGTTGGTTCAGGAAGCACCGGGACACGTCAGCCCAACACGGAGGAGTTTTAATAAACACAGCAGCAGTAAAAATGCTTCATCCAATTTTACTAAACGCTGGAAATCTCGCTTCTGACGCACAGCAGAAGAGATTAATGGTAAAGTGAGAATATTTGAGTTTTATATCGGAGGTTGCAAATTGCCCCATATAGTGTGTGTGTGTGTGCCCAGCGATTGATTGGCACCCAGGGATGTTGTGATTAACCCTGTGCTCACCTTGTAAGTCGCTTTGGCGGACAGGGTGTATCTGCTGTGCGCCTGAAAGGTTCTCCCCTGGATGGGCATGGGGAAACAACCCCCCCCCACGACCCTAGTAGAGGATAAAACGGAAGATAATGGATGGAAGTATTAAGACCTTCAGTAATGACGTCAGCCCATCTACATTTACATTACATTTACATTTAGTCATTTAGCAGACGCTTTTATCCAAAGCAACTTACAAGGTGAGCACAGGGTTCATCACAACATCCCTGGAGCAATGAGAGTTAAGGGCCTTGCTCAAGGAGCCACATTGGTAACTTCAGTGTACCTGGGATTTGAACTCACAACCTTCAGATTGATAGCACAATGCCACCGAGCTACCGCGCCCCTTGCATCTATCTAGAACAGTGATTCTCAGTTATTTTGTTAAGCCCCCCCCCTAGGAAAAAGTAAATCTGGCATCTCTGACTCTGGCATACAGGACCATTTCTGGATCTTCCCCCTCTTACCTTCACTCTATCTTTTCAAAATGCACTCCGACTCGTTCACTTCACTCCAGTGATGATTGCCGCCTGGCGATTCCACCTCACTGAGGAGCTACTTCTCACTCTGTGGCGTTCACCACTGCAAAATGGTGGAACCATCTTCCCAACTCTGTCCGTAAAGCAGAATCTCTAAAAGGTTTTAAGAAACTACTTAAGATGCATCTATTTAACAAATACCTGTTATAAAAAAAATAAAAATAAAATAAATAAATAAATAAAAAAAGAGGGGGGGGGGGGGCGCAGCTTCGAATAACAATCAGGTTTGATGAACTTACAGTATAGTTGGTTTTCTCCATGGCTTCTGACTTGTGGTGTTCTCATTTGTAAGTCGCTTTGGATAAAAGCGTCTGCTAAATGACAATGTAAATGTAAACATTTTGCGGCCCCCCCCACGCACACTCACCCCCCCCAAAGTATTTTTACACGTCCACTGTAGTATCATTTGTCTATAAATTTGTTATAAGTTCACCTCTTTTATAACAACGTCTTCTTATTAACAATAAAGAAAATAAAAAAGAAAGAAATATAGATCAACTTAGAACAAAGAATCATTTTATTAACTTTGTTTGTTAGTTTGTAACAGAAACGAATGAAATCCTTATTTAAACGAGAAACATGTTTGAACTGACTGGCATTTGATACTGAAGAATGAAATGGAATAAAATCAATAAATTCAAATTCATCAGCAACATTAATTCAGGATCACAATATATTAACACTTTAACCTACAAAACAAAAATGAATACGACAATGTGTGCTGTTTTTTTTATTTTATTTTATTTTTTATCAAAATGAGGAAATCGTAACTAATGGCTAACGTGCCCGTTTTGCAGCGCAGCTTTTCTGAAGTAGTTTTCATAAAGCGGGTGGCTCTACGCGTCACGTTTACAAATAAAAACTCAAGCGGATTATCAGCGTGTTTGGGGTGTAATGTCTTTAAGTGACGCCTTCATCTATTTGGCTTCACGCTGTCCGCTGCCAACATTTAAAGACACAGAAGACACACCGGTCTTTCTTCGTCTCCACCTCAGTTACAGTGAAGCCAGGCGCTACATACTAGGGGAGTCTTCAACTAAGGATTTTCATAGTCGAATCTGATTCGTCAGATTTTCCCTATAGTCGACTGATAGTCGAATCAGTTAAAATTTCACCACAAGATGGCGCTATAAGCGTGGTTTTTAAAAAAGATTTTTTAAAATATTTTACTTGTTTTTCTAGAGCACCGTAAATGGGATCCCCATTCTGGACTTTTTTTCCACTTCAAAGGAAAAACCTAAAACACTCAGATCAATGAGTTTTAGGATGATTTTATTTGACAAAAGGCTATATATATAACGAAAACAAAGACATTTCATGTAAAAACTAATGCTTAGCAGCAGCCATGGGCGCCCCCATGTGGTCAAAATGGTACGTTCGACTATGAGGTTCATAGTCGACTACGGTTCTCCGAATCGAATCGTCGAATCAGCGAATGTTGCAGCTCACCCCTACTATATACACTTCGACACATTTCCTCGTTTTAACTTTCAGTTGACTTTTGTTGGTCTTATTATCTCCGCCTTTCTCTCCTCGTCTCTGTTAAATATTTCTCCATGTTATCTCTTGAGGGTTTGTTCATTACACTTAATATCAATTGCTCTGTGATTTCTTGTTATGCGCCCCCCAGGCACCGCACTGCGCCCACCCAGGGGGGCGCGTCCCACTATTTGAGAAGCACTGATCTAGAACCTAACTCTACATTTAAGTGCATGTAAAAGTGATGAAGGGTTGCCTGCGGGTGATGCATGTCAGAGAAACAAACAAAATGTACTTACAGGGTGTATGTACACAAAACTGAGCTTATACAAATAAGGAAGCGCTCACTTGTTAATGATGGTGGATAAATAAACTTATTGTAGGTAGTATAGTAGTTATAATCGGTCCTGGATTTTTATTCGATGGGCAGTCCTGCAGGACGCCCTCAATGGACTTATGCTGTTTTTAGAATAGTTAAATACCGGTCACCTGATCTTCACACAATCTGTACATTAGTGTCCTACACTGTTGATGCTGCCCGGCCGCTCAAGGAGGATGAGTCCCCCACTGAGTCATGGTCCTCACATGGTTTCTTCCTTAAAATAACAACATAACAGGGAGTTTTGTCTTGCCGCTGTCGCTTCGGCTTGCTCTTTGGGGTTTTAAAGGCTTATAACACTGTCAAGCTGCTTTGTAATAATGTGCTATTGTAAAAAGCGCTATATAAATAAATTACCTGAACTTGTTAAGGCAGAGTGTGTTGGCTGGCTGGCAACCAGGTGGCTCCGGTCCTTTAAATCTGATCCGCTGAGCCGTTTGTCCAGCCATGACATTTTCGACAATAACACACACCTTCACATGTGTATCAATACGTGATATACAATAAATAATGTTACAGAATATTGTAAACAGCGAGCCAATTCCCGATGAGCACTAAGCCTGTTGCAACTGTTGTTTATAAACTGTGTTCTGTAACTAGATAAACCGTTATCCTGTTCCTCAATAATCGCCATTTAATTAAAAAAACGGACAAGATTACGTCACAGAAGCCCAGTTTTTTTAAACGATTTTGCTTTTAATAAACGCATTTATGAATCAAACTTTGGTTTTTATATAATAGTGTGTTTATTACTGCTTTATAAAAGCACTAAGGCACTCGAGGTTGTGTATTATTCTGAATAAATCACGGGAATTATGCATCAGGCCGAATAACCCCTCTTTCCTGTGATTTATTCACAATAATGAACGCCCTCTCCTATCTTATTGCTTTAATAAAACTTGAGCTGTGTTACCCGTCATCAGCTTCTAAAATACTTAATCCATTCTTCATTAAGGTACACATTCAGTAAAACGTTAATCATTAATTACTCTGTCATCGAGCAACTCAAGCCTAAGAGAACTTACAAACTCTACAGGCTCAAATGGAGTAGAATGTGGACGCCAGCGTTCTGGATTGTGGTTTGGTGCTTTAAACAGCAGAACCATCTCTGCACAC
>JAFMOC010000747.1:262500-272500 GCA_019802505.1 Corydoras sp. C115 | reverse complement strand
TGTTTTGCTTCTAATGGTACAGGAAAGCTTCAACGTGTGCAGGGTACCATGAATTCCCTTCAGTACCAGGAGATCTTGGAGGAAAATGTGATGGAGTCAGTCACAAACCTGCGGCTTGGGAGACGTTGGACCTTCCAACAGGACAATGATCCGAAGCACACATCCAAGTCCACTAGAGCATGGTTGAACATGAAAGGCTGGAACATTCTAGAGTGGCCATCGCAATCACCAGACTTAAATCCAATTGAGAACCTCTGGTGGGACCTAAAGAAGGCAGTTGCAGTGCGCAAGCCTAAGAATGTGACTGAACTGGAGGCTTTTGCCCATGAAGAATGGGCTAAGATACCCATAGGTCGCTGCAAGAGACACTTGTGTCAAGCTATCCATGCTTCACACTTGAAAGCTGTCATAACTGGAAAAGGATGTTGTACTAAGTACTAAAAAAATAATGTCACTAGGGGGTTGAATAAAACTGATAATGATGTGAGCACAGTAAAGACATTTGTGGTTATTCCATCATAAATATTATGTTATATTTGTCTAATTTATAAGTGCCTCTTTGATATAATTGTAAATAAATGACTGAAATGATCCAAACAATGTCACCAGACATTTTATTAGGTACACCTCCTCAGTTTTGTCTGTTCCACTGATCATACAGATGGACTTTGTAGTTCTACCATCTCATACTGTAGTCCATCTGTTTCTTTTTCATACTTTGTTAGTCCACTTTAGTATGTTCTCTGATGCTCAGGGCAATATGTTTTACTAAAACTGAAGTACTGACTGCTAGGATGCCTTCAGACTTGATTGGTTTTTAAGCCTGATGTTCTGTAAGTTGTTGCGCATCACAGGAGGTTTAGTTAAGGGTTCGCAAAGTGGTTTTCTTCCCCGTCCGTCGTTCACTGACCATATTATTCCTCTTACAGACTGAAGCCGCTGGATATTGAGTTCATGAAACGGCTACACGAGAAAGTAAACATCATCCCGCTCATCGCCAAGGCCGACACACTGACCCCGGAGGAGTGTCAGCAGTTCAAGAAGCAGGTTTGTGTCTTTGTGTCAGATTGAATCTTTTTTTTTGCCCTAAAAAAACATGCCCTCAAATGCCGCAATATGGTGAATATGCTGATACAGAATTTGATATATATATATATATTTTTAAAAAGTGCAGTACAGTGAAGCTGTGAGAAGTGATCCGCGATATGTTCCATATGCTGTAGTGGAGAACCCTGGTTTCAGGCTTTTAATAAAAAAGTGCTTGTCGATAAAAAAAATCGAAGAATATTCGTACCGAACCGTGGGGTCCATACTACAGTGTGAACTGAACCCTTAATTTTGTATACCGTTACACCCCTGCTCATACACCCCTGCTGCCCGGCCGCTCAAGGAGGCCCCCACTGAGTCTTTTCTTCCTTAAAATAACAACATAACAGGGAGTTTTGTCTTGCCACTGTCGCTTCGGCTTGCTCTTTGAGGGTTTAAAGGCTCTAAACACCATGAAGCTGCTTTGTGAAAATGTAATATTGTATAGTGCTATCTAAATAAATGACTTGAACTTCATGATTATTAGTATTAAGGAATGTGTATTTTGTTTGTTACGATTACGGGTTTATTAGTAAGATGGTGAAACTGCAGTCCGCAGTATTTGTAGCACAGATGATTTATCTGTCAGCGAGTGGTTGTGGTTCCACTGGCAGTCCCTCTGGGTTTGATCGTAATGGTAGCTGGGATCTTGCACAACGAGATGGAAAAGCAAATGAAAGCCTGAACTCTCAAAAGATGTTTTTCATTTCCTCAGCATTGCTGGAATTTGTTGTTTGGTTTGGGTTTTTGGGTTTTTTTAACCTGTTTTGACCCTTTCACACAGATCATGCGAGAAATCCAAGAGCATAAAATCAAAATCTACGAGTTCCCCGAAACGGACGACGAGGAGGAAAACAAGATTGTCAAAAAGATTAAGGTTTGTTGTCGAATCAGTTCATGTTTTTCAAATTGAACCTGATATATTGTAACAATAATGTTAAGTTAAAAACAACAGGGGCGGCACGGTGGCTTAGTGGTTAGCACGTTCGCCTCTCAGCGCTAGGGATTCCCGGTTCGAATCCCCATCTGGGTGGAGTTTCCATGTTCTCCCCGTGTCTGCGTGGGTTTCCTCCGGGTTCTCCGGTTTTCCTCCCAGAGTCCAAAAACATGGATCAAGTCAATTGAATTCTCAAAAAAAATTTTCCCATATAGAGTGTGTGAGAGTGAGTGTGTGCCCAGCGATGGATTGGCGCCCTGTCCTGGGTCTATCTGCCCAGCGCCCGAGATGTTCTCCCCTGGATGGGCAACCCCACCGCGACCGCGACCCTAATAGAGGACAAAGCGGGAGATAATGAATGAATGAATAAAAACAACAGTAAACGTTTATAGTTCACCAGAGTTACTGTGTATTTACTGAACTAAATTAACAAACTAAATGCACTCACCGGCCCTCGGTCTTTTTTTCAGTTCATCTGATCATAATAAATAGACTTTATAGTTCTACAGTTACATTCTGTAGTCTATTTCTCTACGTACTCTGTTTGGCTGCTTTATTATATTCGCCGATCAGGATAGGGCTGCAACTAACGATTATTTTGATAATCGATTAATCGGTCGATTATTTTTTTCCGATGAATCGGATACATTTTTTAAAAATTCCATGTCTTTTTACATTTACATTTAATCATTCAGCAGACGCTTTTATCCAAAGCGACTTACAAATGAGAACACCACAAATGAGTAGTTATGAAGAAAACCAGCTACACTGTAGAATTATTAAGCAGGTCAATAAATGTCTTTGTGGGCGCGGTAGCTCAGTGGTCAGGGTGTTGGGCTATCAATCTGAAGGTTGGCGGTTCAAATCCTAGGTCCACTGAAGTTACCAGTGTGGGTCCTTGAGCAAGACCTTAACCCTCATTGCTCCAGGGATGTTGTGATGAACCCTGTGTTCACCTTGTAAGTCGCTTTGGATAAAAGCATCTGCTAAATGACCAAATGTAATGCCTGGTTTTATTTACAGTATGAGTTTAAGGCATCCAAGTAGCCCAAAGAGCAATTAAACACAAATCTCAAATACACTGGCACAATATGTAGCATAGTGTGAAAAAAATACTAAATTACACAAATTTGTGTAGCTGTAATATGTTACTCCCATAGAGTGCAGTGTCTTCACTCATATTTTTTCAAAAAATGTAAACGTGAAGCTTGATTATTAATTAGCACCATTGTGTACAAGCTGTATGTGTTTATAAAGCACATTTAAACACTACTTAAGCTTATTAAACCAAAATATAAAGTAACACACGTTCTCCATCACGGTCATTATCTATAACAACCAAATACAGCATGAAGCGTGCTCTGGTTCTCATAGTGAGTGCACCGTTATGTTTATTCAGTACTGCAGTGATACTGGTGTGATGGTGTGTGATCAGACACAGCAGTGCTGCTGGACAGAAAAGAATACACCAGTCAGAACATACAGGGGTCTTATCCGTACCATCATCCCCCACCCTAATAATACCCGCTCTAGGGGTGAGCTGCAATATTCGCTGATTCACTGATTCGATTCGGAGAACCGAAATCGACTATGAACCTCATAGTCGAATGTACCATTTTGACCACATGGGGGTGCCCATGACTGCTGCTAAGCATTAGCTTTTACATGACATGTCTTTGTTTTCGTTATATATATAGCCTTTTGTCAAATAAAATCATCCTAACTTTTAGTTTTTTAGTTATTTTTTTAGGTTTTTCCTTTGAAGTGGAAAAAAGTCCAGAACGGGGATCCCATTTACGGTGCTCTAGAAAAACAAGTAAAATATTTTAAAAAATCTTTTTTAAAAACCACGCTTATAGCGCCATCTTGTGGTGAAATTTTAACTGATTCGACTATCAGTTGACTATAGGGAAAATCTGACGAATCAGATTCGACTATGAAAATCCTTAGTTGAAGACACCCCTAACCCGCTCTGTGTGGGTCCGGATCATCAGAGAACAGATTTAACAATCATGGGACTAACAACTAGGGCTGTATTCATCTAAAGATTTTCTTAGTCGAATCTGATTCGTCAGATTTTCCCTATAGTCGACTGGTAGTCGAATCAGTTAAGATTTCACCACAAGATGACGCTATAAGCATAGTTTTTAAAAAAGATTTTTTTAATATATATATTTTACGTTTTTCTAACAAAACAAAACCTTTTTTTTTGTTTTTCTTTTTTCTTTTTTTTTTCTAGAAATTAGGATGATTTTATTTGACAAAAGGCTATATATATAACGAAAACAAAGACATTTCATGTAAAAACTAATGCTTAGCAGCAGCCATGGACACCCCCATGTGGTCAAAATGGTACATTCGACTATGAGGTTCATAGTTGACTACGGTTCTCCGAATCGAATCGTCGAATCAGCGAATATTGCAGCTCACCCCTACTAACAACGTGTGTAGAGAAACAGATGCACTACAGAATGTCACTGTAGAACTACCAAGTCCATCTATATGGTACGTGGAGCAAGAATGAGCTGTACCTAATGTACATGTGCATTTACCTAAAGTGTAAATACACCTATATAAGTCACTCAAGACTGCCGTGTGTGTAAATCCCAGAAGATCGGTATTTATTCCAGTAAACCCATGTGACATTAGCAATTCTGCTTCATTCAGAGTTACTGAGGTCACATTTCTTCCTCATTTGTGTTGTTCATCTAAACATACCTGAATCTGCGCAATTTTTTTGCACTGCTGCGAGTCTTGAGTCTTGGTTAGCATGTTCTCCTCTCAGCACTAAGGATTCCTGGTTCGAATCCCAATCTGGGAGTTCTCCATGTGTCTCCGTGTCCCCGTGGGTTTCCTCTGGGTTCTCCGGTTTCCTCCCACAGTCCAAAAAACATGGATGAAAGTCAATTGAACTCTCCAAATTGCCCCATATAGAGTGTTTCTGTGTGAGTGAGTGTATCTAGTGATAGATTGGCACCCTGTCCTGGGTGTATCTTCCCAGTGCCCAAAACGTTCTCCCCTGGATGGGCATGGGGAACCCCCCGCGACCCTAATAGAGGATAAGGTGGAAAGTAATGGATGGAATTTAACGAGCATAATAAATTTTTGAGAAAATTTTTTTGATTCTGCACAGATTATTAATCGTGTGTGTTTTGTATGTTTTGTGTTCTGTTCATCTCCAGGATCGGCTGCCCCTGGCTGTAGTGGGCAGTAACACCATCATCGAAGTGAGTGGGAAGCGTGTGAGAGGGAGGCAGTACCCATGGGGTGTCGCTGAAGGTAACTAATTACAGACGTGATGATGATGCTTCCTTAAATAAGTGAATCTTGAGACTAATGAGACTCAAAAATACAAATATATTTACATTTAGTTTTTATCCAAAGCAACTTACAAATAAGAGAACAACACAAGTCAGGAGTTCAATAAC
The DNA here is from genome assembly GCA_019802505.1 of Corydoras sp. C115. NCBI lineage: Eukaryota > Metazoa > Chordata > Actinopteri > Siluriformes > Callichthyidae > Corydoras > Corydoras sp. C115. The sequence goes on along the minus strand of JAFMOC010000747.1, from coordinate 267,049 downwards.
CTCACTATAGTAAAATCAAACCTGCTCATCATCAGACTTCTATCTAACTAACTTCTAGATTATATATAGACCCTTTCCAAAAATGTATCATGCAAAAGTTGATTAATTTCCATGATTCCATTCAAAAAGTTCAACATTTATAGATTATAGATTCAGTGCGCACAATTTAAATGATTGCAAGTATTTGTTTATTTTTACCAAATTTGGACTTTCAGCTCATAAAACCCACAAAAAATAGAATATTGTGGAGAAATCAGGGCAAATTGTGCAGGACGTGAATGTATTAAATAGAGTGTGACACACTAATCATCTACTAAACAGTAGAGGTGAGGAACAGAATCCAAACTGCTTAAGGTCCAGAGTGAAATCTCTAGTCAGTCAGGATTTGGGTGGATCAGGTTTGATATTTACAGTGTAGATAGTTTTCTGCATAACTTCTGATTGTAATGTTCTCATTTGTAAGTCGCTTTGGATAAAAGCGTCTGCTGAATGACTAAATTTAAATGTAAATGTATGTATGTATGTATGTATGTATATATGTATATATATATATATATATATATATATATATATATATATATATATATATATATATATTTATATTTATATTTATATTTATATATATATATATATATATATATATATATATATATATATATATATACATATATACACACACACACACACACACACACACACATATACATATATACACATAATATATATTCATTCATTCATTATCTCCCGCTTTACCATCTAGTAGGGTCACGGTGGGGTTCCCCATGCCCATCCAGGGGAGAACGTTTTGGGCGCTGGGCAGATAGACCCAGGACAGGGCGCCAATCTATCGCTGGGCATAATTAAATATATATATATATATATATATATATATACTTATATATATATATATATATATATATATATATATACATATATACATACACACACTATATATATATATATATATATATATATATATATATATATATATATATATACACATACATACACACACAATATATATATATATATATGGAGATAACTAAATGAATCCTCATACTTAAATAGAAACAATTACAAATAAAGTTTCTGTCTGATTCGGATCTCGAGGCAGTCGCCAGACATTCAGCCCCTAAAACAATGCGGCAATGGCTTATATACTTATATATACTTATATATATATATATATATATATATATATATATATATATATATATATATATATATATATATATACATACACACACTATATATATATATATATATATATATATATATATATATATATATATATATATATATATATACTTATATATATACTTATATATATATATATATATATATATATATATATATACATACACACACACTATATATATATATATATATGTATATATATATATATATATATATATATATATATATATACATATATATACATACACACACTATATATATATATATATATATATATATATATATATATATATATATATATATATATATACACATACATACACACACAATATATATATATATATATGGAGATAACTAAATGAATCCTCATACTTAAATAGAAACAATTACAAATAAAGTTTCTGTCTGATTCGGATCTCGAGGCAGTCGCCAGACATTCAGCCCCTAAAACAATGCGGCAATGGCAGCTGCCCTCGTCACCTGCGCTTCTGTCCACTGCTGCATTTACCCTTTCATCCTGAGCACTTAGTGTTCAGATAACTGCTGCTTTCATGTAAAGGTGATTGTGTACTCGCAGCTCTTTGAGGCCTGAGTAAACATTTCTGCAGCACAGAAGCGCAGTGGCTTTCGGATAAGTGCAACGTTATTGAGGGCGGTGTGTCAATTTAAAACGGCACGTGGGTAGGAGACGAGGATGCAGGTTTTTCTCTACGCTTCAGCTATCTGGTCAGATCTCAGCCTGTTGGTGGTATTGTTGGTTCCATGAGCCACCTGCAGGATGACCACGGTACTGCAGAGGAAGGCAAATCTGACTTCAGTTTATCACAAAATAAACCGGTCTCATTTGGGTGGCTGTGTTTTCTGAAAAACTTGCTTTTATTGGTTCGTTCTGTAAAGGTTGAGTATGCTAAAAACAGACTTTGAGTCAATCTGGCAACACAACACGCATTATCATGTTAGATGTTACTTGGATATTACATAAGTTTGGTATAGACATCCTCTTCCAATAAAATGGGAACATTTATTCCTTTCTAAGTCGTGTAAGTTATTAGGATCATGGAGGCGCTGGAGCCTATCCTGGCACTCATAAGGCAAAAGGCAGAGGAACAGTCTGGCGCAGAACAGTCAAGCAACAATTTCCTCTCCAGTTAATCTATTAGGAGATTTTCTGGATTGTGGGAGGAAACTTATACTCTCCAAACTGCAAGGTCTTATTGACGGCATTTGGGAGGCATAGAAATAATTGTGGAGCCATGTGACGATTGGGTGGCATGGTGGCTTAGTGGTTTAGCATGTTCTCCTCTCAGTGCTAGGGATTCCTGTTTCGAAGCCCAATCTGGGTGGAGTTTCCATGTTCTCCTCGTGTCCTCATGGGTTTCCTCTGGGTTCTCTGGTTTCCTCCCACAGTCCAAAAACATAGATCAAGGTATATTGAATGCTCCAAATTGCCCCATATAGAGTGTGTGTGTGAGTGAGTGCTTTCCTAGCGATAGATTGGCGTCGTGTCCTGGGTGTGTCTGCCCAGCACCCGAAACGTTCTCCCATGGATGGGCATTGGGAACCCCCCCGCGATAATGGAGGATAAAGCGGAAGATGATGGATGGATGTGATGGTTGAGACCAGGGGCGTTTTTAGGGTTTAGAAACATCGGGGGCTTTAGCCCAGATCCCTCATTCCCCCTCTGTCCTCTTTAAAAATTGTGACTATGAACCTCATAGTATTTATCTATTTTCAAGCTGTTGTTACATTAATTTTGTTTGATCATTCATTAGTTTTATTGGATAAAATTTAATTATATATGAAATATGTCTGTCAGCAGTGGAGAGCACATTCAGTTCTAATAAATGACGGTTTTGGCTGAAAATATTTGAATAATGAACCTGAGCTTCTGCAGAAAAGCATGAATCTGTTTTACGAGTCCATCGCAGATGAGACAGTTTTAACGAGGTTTTGATTTAAATACCGTAACTCTGCGACAGTTTGCGCCTTCAGAAAAATTCTGACGGTTTCTGAAAGCTGAGAAGCCGCTCTTTACAGCCAACATACAGTTATTACGGTAACTTTACTCCCGATACTGGCGAAAAGAATCTGTCTCCCTCAAACACACACAGAGTTTAGAAACACAAACAGCTGACGGTGACTCCATCGTTCGGTCCCGCTGCTGGAGGAGGGGCTGCAGAGAAAGCTGCTCTCATTTGATCCGGGGCTACTGACAAAACACCCGAGGCTATAACCCCAAAAGCCCAGGTCTAACGACGCGCCTGGTTGAGACAAACGTAAACAGGAAGTCTCAAGTCAGATATAAATTTAAAAAACGGTGATGGGAGAAAGTGGATTGATGCGTCATTAAATGTGCCAACATTTATAAAATAACTTTGAGACCATGTGGTCGACAGGAAATGCACTCAAAAGGTGATGTCGCTTCCTTTGTAAAGCTGTGAACTGGCTCTCTTGCGGTTTGGCTCATCACAGACCTTTAACACCACCCCAGAATGAATGAATGCATTCGGTTCAGCAAAGAGATGGAAAATGGAGCCTTTTGCTAAAATCAAGCCTCATTTATTCATGTCTGGATTCTGTAGATTAATGACAAGTGTTTATTTACTAATGGTGGTCATTCCGAAAACATCAGTGTACAGTCAATGTGTTTTCGGTGAGAGTACCGTAGATTAGAATAAGCATCAGTCAGATTTCTAATGCTTAAAACTAGGGGTGAGCTGCAATATTCGCTGATTCGACGATTCGATTCGGAGAACCGTAGTCGACTATGAACCTCATAGTCGAATGTACCATTTTGACCACATGGGGGCGCCCATGGCTGCTGCTTAGCATTAGTTTTTACATGAAATGTCTTTGTTTTCGTTATATTCGTTTTACAGTATGAGTTTAAGGCATCTAAGTAGCTCAAGGAGCAATTAAACACAAATCTCACACACACACACATTTACATTACATTTAGGTCATTTATGAGACGCTTTTATCCAAAGTGACTTACAAGGTGAGCACAGGGTTAATCACAACATCCCTGGAGCAATGAGGGTTAAGGGTCTTGCTCATTGGTAACTTCAGTGGAGCTGGGATTTGAACCCACAACCTTCAGATTGATAGCCTCCAACTCTAAGACTATAACCACTGAGCTACCACACACAATATTCAGCATTGTGTATAAAAAGAAAAAAATTTGAGTCTCTAATATGTTACCTCATCCCCGTCTAAATGCAATTCATCCTTAATCACTCCCATAGAGGGCAGTGTCTTCACTCATACTGTCAGAAAATTAAAGCTTAACCATTAATTAGCACCATTGTGAACAAGTTGTATGTATTTACAAAGCACATTTATTTATAATTAA